>WTXF01000119.1:0-95848 GCA_022496215.1 Russula brevipes | reverse complement strand
AGATTGGGAAAAACTGAAACTAATGCATGAGGTGTTACGGGTACGTCTTCAGTTGTTCGCTTTCTTTGGCAAAACTTATTCTTTGCAAAAGGAACCCTCAGAGGCACAACAGTCGTTTTCAAGTTCTCAAGATCCAACTGTGTGGCGGACGATTCCAGTCCTCGAGTACCTACAGCAGTCTTGGGGGAATTTTGCGAACCATCCAAAGTTCTCAGAAATATCTGACGCGATTCACGCTGGGTTGGGAAACCTGTCCAAATGGTATCGAAAGACGAATGATACGGATGCCTACTTTATATGCCTCGGTACGTTATTCCCTTAGTCTCAATCAGTCTTTGCTGACAGTCTCTCCTCTGTCATGCCTATGCGCTCCCACACACACACGCTGTTCCGCCCGATATGCCACGCTCATAACAACCCCTGCCCGCTGTGCAACACTTATACTTTGCGAAGTAGCTCTTGATCCAAATGTCAAGATAGCGTATGCCGAAGATAAATGGGATGCGGAGCAGTTAAAAGAAGCTATTGGCTGTCTTGAAGCAGTGGTGAGTTTGTTTCTGCTCGAATATCTTTACCTGTCTTATTCAAATCACAGTTTGACACATACTACAAGCCGACGGCAACTCCAGCTGTCGACAACAATTCCGGGCCAACGCCGAGTCGCTGCGGAGTCCAGTACGGCGCCAGCTGGATGCGGAAAACACTCCAAACTCGGCAAACTCGCGAACGCTCGACTGGAGATCCACGAAAAGAACTTCGCATGTATTTGGAAAGTCCATTAGAGAATGTCGACAACGCTGTGGCGTGGTGGGGGGTAAGATCTTTTATCCTTTCATATTATAATAACTCATTTTGCCATTGTAGCAACATTCCACGCAATTCCCAACGCTGTCTTGCATGGCGCGAGATTATCTCGCCATTCAAGGTTCCTCTGTTCCTTCAGAGCGGGCCTTCTCCAGTGGTGGTTTGACTGGTACTTCACTCCGCAATCGTTTAACTCCTGCTATGTTCGAATCCCTCCAAATCTTGAAGAGTGCTTACAAAAACAACCATATCAGTGCTGCCCAGGAGGCTGAAGGGCATTTTCGGTCATATGTAGATGCATTAGTTGTGGTAGAAAGTGAATAGCGTGCGCTAATATTGCGCTAAAATATATTTCTTGCTGTTGCGCACATTCAGTCATATTTCAAATGGCGAGTTCTAACTTCCCACCATCAAACTTGCCTCTCTCATTCGCCTCCCATAATCCCTTTGCCTGCCTGCCCAGCGGCCCCAGCCACTCTCCTTCAATCTGCGTTTATGCCGGCACTTGCGGTCCTACACCGTGCCTTCTCTGCCGCCCCCTGGGGGCTTGTGGTGCAGGTTTTGTCCGGTCTCATCTCGTCGACCAACTGATGCTCCTTGGTCATTAGGTCACCGTGCTCGACAACTTTTTCACCGGCTCCAAGACTAGCGTCTCGCACTGGGTCGGCCACTCCAGTTTTGAGTGGTTCGCCCCGCCGCTTGCTACCACCCGCGGTGCTTCGAGCACCACACACGCAATGGCGCCGTTAGCACCCGGCTCGTCCTCCTCGTCGGCCGCCTTCTCTGCTCCCCCCGCCTCCCCCAACACCGGCTCTGCTTCGAGCACCACCCACGCAATGGCGCCGTTAGCACCCGCTCGTCCGCATTCTCGGCCACCTTCTCTGCTCCCCCGCCTCCCCCAACACCGGCTCTGCTTCGGCACGACACACGCAATGGCGCCGTTAGCACCCGTCTCGTCCTCGTTCTCGGCCGCCTTCTCTGCTCCCCCCGCCGCCCCCATCACCGGCTCTGCTTCGAGCACCCGGCTCGTCCTCGTCGTCGGCCGTCTTCTCTGCTCCCCCCGCCTTCCCCAACACCGGCTCTGCTTCGAGCACCACACACGCAATGGCGCCGTTAGCACCCGGCTCGTCCTCGTTCTCGGCCGTCTTCTCTGCTCCCCCCACCTTCCCCAACACCGGCTCTGCTTTGAGCACCACACACGCAATGGCGCCATTAGCACCCGGCTCGTCCTCGTCGTCAGCCGCCTTCTCTGCTCCCCCCGCCTCCCCCAAC
This sequence comes from Russula brevipes, assembly GCA_022496215.1. Taxonomy (NCBI): domain Eukaryota; kingdom Fungi; phylum Basidiomycota; class Agaricomycetes; order Russulales; family Russulaceae; genus Russula; species Russula brevipes. The sequence continues at coordinate 93,772 of WTXF01000119.1, read as the reverse complement.
ACCGGCTCTGCTTCGAGCACCACCCACGCAATGGCGCCGTTAGCACCCGGCTCGTCCTCGTTCTCGGCCACCTTCTCTGCTCCCCCCGCCGCCCCCATCACCGGCTCTGCTTCGAGCACCCAGCTCGTCCTCGTCGTCGGCCGTCTTCTCTGCTCCCCCCGCCTTCCCCAACACCGGCTCTGCTTCGAGCACCACACACGCAATGGCGCCGTTAGCACCCGGCTCGTCCTCGTCGTCAGCCGCCTTCTCTGCTCCCCCCGCCTCCCCCAACACCGGCTCTGCTTCGAGCACCACCCACGCAATGGTGCCGTTAGCACCCGGCTCGTCCTCGTCCTCGGCCGCCTTCTCGGCTCCCCCGGCTCCCCCATCACCGGTTCTGGGCACCACACGCGCAATGGTGCCGTTAGCACCCGCGGTGCTTCGAGCACCACACACGCGATGGCGCCGTTAGCATTGATTAGGGGCTTAGCGAAGTATACCATCGAGGTATACTTGTCCTTTATGTATTTAGCTAGTCTACTGCAATCATCAGGAAAACGGCAAAATGCTGAATGCTTCTTAATGCTTCTTAATGCTTCTTTATTGCTCTTATTAAGCAGGGTGCCCTTCTTAATAAGCGGATAAGAGGCATTAAGAGGCATTAAGAAGCATTCAGCATTTTGCCGTTTTCCTGATGATATAAAGTGTTTGAGGCACAAGACAAAGTGTACTGTTTAAGTCTGTTTTCTGGTTGCTTGTCAAACTCAAAGGATAAAAACACAAGTCGCGCAGGTCCGGTTTGCAGGTTACCTCTGAACCTGAACCGGACCCGCCGAACGTGTTCTCTCTCTGATGCAGGTCAGGTTCGCGGTTTGGATGTCTCCGAACCTGAACCGGACCCGCCAAACGCGTTCTCTCTGGTCCGGTCCGAGGTTCACCAAATTTGGTGAACCGGACCCAAGGTCCGGTTCGGAGTTCGGAAAATATTCGAAATAACCGGACCAAACCGGACCGCGGCATCACTAGTCGGACCACTACGAGGTAGAAGCCATCGTAAAATCACGTCTCACCCCGAATCGTAAGGGTGTCCAATACCTCGTCAAGTGGAAAGGCTACCCAGACGCCGAGAATTCCTGGATCGCCGCAACAGGAATGAAACACGCAGCAGACCTCACCCACGCCTTCCACCTAAAGAACCCACGAATGCCTAAACCAAGCGCTACAGGCGTAGCGCGGTCTTAAAGAGGGGATACTGTCATGAACCGTCATGACACCAAGTTACACCACAGAGAAATAACCGCCTCTGGCGGGATTGAACCCAAGCCTTGACCACGTGACTCAGAGTCACGTGATCTCTTCCCGAATCTAAGTCACGTGACGTCACGTGATCAGAAACCCCCGTTTAGTCACGTGATCTATCACGTGACTCCCTTAGTAATCCGCAGCACAGTCAGGTGACTGTCTTAGTAAAATCATGAAGAAAGTCGTACCACTTGGAAAGTGGCACCATTCCTTAGTATTTGATGATTGGCCAAAGGCCTTTCATTGTCCTCTCGTTGGTCGGTCACGTGTGTGAGGACCTGCCCTAGAGTATGCGCACGGACCAGGCTGCGCAGTATATAAGACCTAGTAACTCGTAGGAACAGTCCTCAGACTGTTCACTTGTATTTCCCCCAGACTCGCGACGGTCAATAATACTCTTCGGTTTTGATACCACCGTGTTGTAACCTCCACGCTGGACCATTCTAGTCCCCCTCGCGTTTACTCCCAAGTCGATCCTCTGTTTCTCCTGTCGTACCTTTGCCTGTTACTTGCAAACGTACTCCTGTGGTACAGCCGCCTTCCTCAAGCCCCCACGTGTCCCTAGCCACGCTCACTCCCAGTAGTGAGTCGTGACAGCGCTGGTAACACCTCCATTGGCATCAGGAAAACGGCAAAATGCTGAATGCTTCTTAATGCCCTTAATGCCTCTTAATGCCTCTTATCCGCTTATTAAGAAGGGCACCCTGCTTAATAAGAGCAATAAAGAAGCATTAAGAAGCATTAAGAAGCATTCAGCATTTTGCCGTTTTCCTGATGCTTATTCTTTCCCCCCATCAGGATTATGTAAGTTTACTTGTGGGAACTTGTGCAAGCGTGTGCAAGTGTGAGCAAGCGGAAAAAGCCGGAAAGATCAACAGCTCAGCAAGACAAGTCCCAATTTCAAAAAAGCTGTAATATTATGAAATTGAAAGGCATGGAAAAACTTGAAAGGTGACACAAAACATGAGAATTTTTATTTTGGCCAACCAACTACACTACTACACATAGACTGAATAACTACCATAGTCATGTGTCACAAATATGAGGGCAAAAATAGTGCATCTTGTTAGCTTGTAGCTTGCCACAAGCTAAAAAGCTAGAAAAGCTCACCAGTAAAGTACCATATTACTGATGCCGAAAGCTCTTGCAAGGCAGGCACGACGCACGGCGTAAATTCCTTGGAAAGGGACAAACTTTTTATGGTGGTAAATGGATGGAAAAGTTCCGGCCATTGGATGTTCTCCACATCCTCTTGCCAATGCGGTCGAAGATACGAATCCTCGCGGATCTCGAGCCGTTCCAAATTGAAGAGAGAAACGAAGGGTGAGTCACAGACCTGAGTCAGAGAAGAAAGCTGCCAATCTGATGGCTTGCATCGGATCGTCAAGACGAGCCCTGGGCGACCATCCGCCACGAAGGAAAGTTTGACATTATCAAGGCTGAATGTCATATTCGCTTGACTTTGTGACCTGAGCTTCTCTACACGACTGATAAAGGCGCAGAGTCGTGGAGTATTGAATATGAGTTGATTGAAGAAGATAATACGAAGATAACTGAGTAGCGGGGCATCGATGCGGGAAGTGAGGTCCTCCAAGTACTCGCTGACACCTTTGAACTCAAAATAATTGAGAGCAGGTAGAACAGCGCGGGTCGGTCGCGGTGGACTGAGCTGACCTGGGCGAGATCGAGGGGATTGGAAATGAATGTGAAGCAATTCGAGTCTCGTCAATGTGGACAGACCAGCGACCATCGCCTCGGGTGAAATGTACCCAGAATGGGGAATGTCCAAAAGGTGAAGATCGATAAGGTCACTGGCAGACAAAAGTAGGTTTGGTATTCCCGGAAATGGGATGCGAGATAAGTCAAGCGTTTGTAGACGTGGTGCAGATCCGCCCAAGAACGAATCGGGAAGGACAGGCGCTTTGTTATCCCTTGCAAAAAGCCTGAGATATGTCAGTGTTGGGAATGGATCCTTCATAGCTGCGGCAAATCGTTTCAAAACAGAATTTGGGATTCTGCCAAGGTCAATGCTCCGGACACGATCGGGATGCTTGAATGCAGCGATGATGTTACTGGCACCCTTCACTCGTGTACCACCGTCCTCTATGGTGATAGGCAACGCTGGCCAGATGTTCAGTTTCTTCCTCACAGGTCTCCTGTATGTGCACCGAAGTTGCAGATTCAGGCGACGTGCTGATGCAAACACAACAGTTCGCCATCGTCTGCAAACGTGCACCAGCGCATGCCATCGATCATGATGTACGTCTTCATTGACTATGTGGATATCGAATATTTCTAGGAGGACATCATCGGGGAGTAGGTTAATTGTCACATGGGCTACACTCCGTTGGTCAACAGTTCTCCCAGATTCTGCGAAAAAGACATACGTCGACCCAAATTACCAGGCTCTCCCCTGGGATATACGGAATGCCCTCGAGTCACCAGTTCTTGAGATGGGCCACTGATGAGAACCGATGATCGGGCTACGCTGGAGGTTACTGCAGAGACTCGATGACGGACGCGCTTTCGAGCATGGCTATGTGAGACTTTGAGTTGGTTCAGCAATCGTGCTGGCAATTCCCTTGACTTACGAGTGAGAGCCCATTACTGAGCATTTGTCAGAGGTGACACCGTAGAGTCGCAGGGACCACTACTTTATAGACGAGCGACGAGTTACGCCCTATTACACAGCCTCACACGAGGATGCTGCACCGCAATCTGCACCCGAATCAGTTTGCCTCATGTATCCCTCATGTATCAATATTTATTAACACCGCCCCAGTGACGATGAACCGAGTGTCAGCAGCCAGCACCATCTCTGAACCCTGTCATTTCACCTGGCAATCCTACAAACGAAGCCAGAAATGCACATCTTTCCCATTAGAACTTCGTGTTCACGGATGCAGTAGGGACCAATGGTCGCTGCAACAATGGGACTCGGACAGTGTTTCAGAAGATCGATAAAAGGTCATACAGGTTGCCCTAGCTCATCACAGCCTTCATGGGAGTAAAACTAGACTCACCCGGCGGTAAACACGGAAGAGGTGATCAGCCTGGTAACACTGTTCTAGTGGCCGCTTCAAGGGACTAGATCATCACCTGTCTGCGGAAACTTCACAATCATGGCCGGTGACTGACCGTAAGTTTTGGGGGCATTGTGAGTATAGATAGGACGTCGAATGCTGCACAGCCTAATATCACTGGGTTCACTTTCAAGGATGTTCATACAATACTGTATTCTCATTCAGATAATGGACGAGGTGATCATCTGATGGCGTTAAAGGCTATAACCACTTACTGGAAAGAAATGATGTTCTGACTGGCGGTCGACCAAGCGTCCATTAAGGATGCCGCGACGGCCGGATATTACGCAACCAGCTGGGATCATGCCTGGGGGTCAAAAGGGGGGAAATGAGACACTAGAAACGCAGCTAGCGCATTCGACCGCTCCCGTGTTGAGCCACTGGCCGTAATGCACGTGGTGGAAATGAGGAAATGACCGCACGGAATCTGCACGGATACGTGGTGGCGATGGCCGCATAGGCACCTTGGTTCAATTGTTTTGACATGCAGCAATAACGCTAGCAGGTCACAGGCCGGGTGTAACGTATATTATAGCGGAAGAAAGTTGGAATTGGAATCGAAAAAGTGTTAGTCATGTTGCCAGAATCTATAGAAAAGCTAGCAAACGTATAATGATGTTAATCCCAGGACTACCACTCACCGATTGCTGCACGGAAACAAACGTTTGATGTCCCTCCCTCGAAGACCAATTGAACTTTCAACCATCGCGGTGTGTACAAAAGGGACAGTAAAGACAAGCACAACAGTCGCGGTAGACACAAGGAAACAGCAGCGCAGAGGGGATGGAGGTCGTTTCGCAAAGGTTATTGCGAGTGGTACCACGACATGTGTGAAAGAAGGCGAGTACTGTACGGCGTTGGGTGCAAAGGCAGTGATGTTTTCACGCCTGACGGCACGGCACAAAAGCGCCTTGCTTGGTCAGCAAGCCAGACCGGTGTCAACACGGCCATAGCACTTCTACCACCCAACTTCTACCCCACGCTAATGTTGCTCTAATGTGCGTATCAATAAAGGAATAGATGCATCACAGTATTTGCCGCCGCCCTCCCCACATTTATCTCTCCCGACAACATTCAACACTCCTTTCGCTCGTGTTCTTGGACACCTCCCGACGCCAAACCTCGAAATTGGGTATCAACGTATATCAACCTTTTGCATATTTTCTATCCACTCTTGATTTCGTTCCTCTCACTACCATCTTTTCCCATCGTCCGACTCAGCTAAGCTCTACGTTGCTCAGTGCCGATCCCTCCGTCCTCGAGAATATCACTTTTTTTCCCCTGCTCATTGTCAGGCCTTCTATTTGCCTACTGCGTTGCCTCTCGCATGTCTTTTCCTCTCTCATTTACATCGACATCTTACCTTTGTGCCGGCAACACTACTCATATCTACTGTGAAATGTACACGCATGTTTAGGAAGGCCGTCTGTTCCGTTTACGTTGAGGGTGAAAGCGATACCACACGGCGTGCATCCTCATTTCCCCATAATAATCGTTTCACTGGCACAACTTGTCGCCCTAGCGCCTCCGTGGGGAGATCTCACCGAGCTCGATATGAATGTCCTTGCACCCGTCTTCGGTCATGCAGAAGCCCCAACGCGAGTCACAATCCAGGCAGTATACCAATATCAGCACCCTCACCCTTGGAAGCACTCAACGTCTGTGATCTGTTTCACCCTCGTCCTGCCTTGGACAGTTCGAGGACCCCGCGATGCTAAGATTTTTAAGTCTACCCTTCTACTCCCATTCATGTACGAAAACACATCGGCCGCACGTTTAAACAATCGTGTTCTTGTGCCTGCAATGCACCTCATATCTTTCGCACAGCACGGCTGCTTCTTAGTCGGGACCAGCATAGTTGAGGAGAGCACGCTAAGGATTTTGGATATGAGCAGTGTACTGTGCGGTGTTACCGGATGTGGACAGAAGAGCACATCACCGCCACATTCGCAAGCTTACAGGAGTGGCTTTATTTCGGACTGTTTTCGAGACAAACGTTCAGATGATGAATACTATGAGTGTCGATCGACAGCACACACGGATGTTTGCTCGGTGATGCCATGCAATATTCCCAAGCGGCAGTCGGGGCAAGGCCCAAAGAGGTTCGCCACATCAAATTTGCATCAAATATCAAACTCCCATCGCACACCCACCTGAGCATGAGCTAGAATCCAAGTCTTAGTCATATCCGGTCAACGCTGAGGTGCCTTGCCTAATCTCGACGCCAAAAATTGTCGTATTCCATAGAATCGGGTGCTACAGTCCATATATCGTAAAAACAAATACTGTACCCTTTCTGCTACGGTATCGAACAAGTAAAAGAGTATGATAGCCAGAGACGGAGAGGTCATCTAGATCTATATTAGCGGGATAAAAGGAGAGAGAACTCGTCAACGTTGGCTCGTCTTCAGCACATTTACTCCTGTTCCTGCGGATTCACGGCCACAGGGTGACCGGACAACTGCCGCGCAGCGAGAAACTGCGCAAGGGCCTCCTTGACAGGTCCCGATAGCGAGGACTCTGGTAGGAAAACTCTTTGTAGTGTGGGTAACACTTCCCCAGGGAGCCCTTGCAAGGCAGGCACGACGCGCGGCGTAAATTCCTTGGATAGGGACAAACTTTTCACGGTGGTGAAGAGATGTAAAAGTTCCAGCCACTGCATGTTCTCAACATCCTCTTGCCAATGTGGTCGTGGATACGAATACTCGCTGATCTCGAGTCGTTCCAAATCGAAGAGGGAAACGAAGGGTGAGTCACAGACCTGAGTCAGAGAAGAAAGCTGCCAATCTGATGCCTTGCTTCGGATCGTCAAGATGAACCCTGGGTGACCAGCTGTCGTGAGGGAAAGTTTGACAGCATCCGGCCGACTGTCATACGCGCTTCACTTTGAGACCTGAGCTCTCTACACGACTGATGAACGCGCAGAGTCGTCGAGTATTGAATATGAGTTGATTGAAGAACGTGATACGAAGAAAGCTGAGTAGCGGGGCATCGATGCGGGAAGTGAGGTCCTCCAAGTACTCGCTGACACCGCAGAACTCAAAAGATTTGAGAGCAGGGAGAACGGTGCGGGTCGATCGCGGTGGACTGAGTTGAGGGCGAGATCGAGGGGATTGGAATGTAATGGAAAGTTCTTCGAGCCTTGTCAATGTGGACAGACAGGTGACCATCGCCTTGGGTGAAATGTACCCGGAATAGGGAATATCGAAGAGAGAAAGTTCGGCAAGGTCACTGGCAGACGAAAGGAGTTTTGGTATTGCCGGAAACGGGATGCCCGTTAACGAAAGATATTGTAGACGTGGTGCAAATCCACCCAAGAACGATTTGAGAAGGACAGGCACTTTGTTATCCTTTGAGGAAAGCTGGAGATGTGTCAGCGCAGGGAATGGATTCTTCATAGCTGCGGCAAATCGTTTCAGAAAGGAACTTGGGATATCCCAGAGGTCAATCCTCCGGACACGATCGGGATGCTTGAATGCCGTGATGATGTTACCGACACCCATCACTTGTGGAGGAGCACCGTTCTCTATGGTGATGGGCAACGCTGGCCAGATGTTCAGTTTTTTCCTCACAGGTGTCCTGTATGTGCACCGAAGTTGCAGATTCAGGCGACGTGGTGATGCAAACACGACACTCCGCCATCGTCTGCAAACGTGCACCAGTGTACGCCATCGATGGTCGTCATTATGGAATTTAACTAGGTGGATATCGAACATTTCTAGGAGGACATCATCGGGGAGTATGTTGATTGTCACTTGGGCTACACTCCGTTGGTCAACAGTTCTCCCATCGGCAGGTACTGCGCAAAAAACATACGTCGACCCGAACTACCAGGCTCTCCCCTGGAATGTACGGAATGCTCTCGAGTCACCAGTTCTTGAGATGGGCCACTGATGAGAACCGATGACCCAGGGATGTCTGGAAGTAATGATGGGGCTACGCTGGAGGCCACTGTAGAGACTTGATGACGGACGCGCTTTCGAGCATGGCTATATGAGACTTTGAGTTAGTTCAGCAATCGTGCTGGAAATTCCCTTGACTTACGAGTGAGAGCCCATTACTGAGCATTTGTCAGAGGTGACACCGTAGAGTTGCAGGGACCACTAGTTCATAGACGAACGACACTATTACACAGCCGCGGGGATGCTGCAAAACCGGACGACGATAAAATATAGATGACGTAAGCAGCCCGACGACCGAGCCTGTGGTGTATATCAGCGTCCTACTCACTCCAGTTGTGGTAATCGAAGTAACTCAGATCTGGAGTGAAAGGTGTAGAAAAGCCGTCTGCGAAGTGGGCCTTGTGTAGTAGTGAAAATATATGTCTTTCATTAGCTAGCTTCATTATCCAGTGTAAATGATCGCGTGTATGTACTGTACTACTAGTAGTGGATAGATTGTCTTAGATCATATTTTTATCATGAAACCGATGTCATATTTATCACGGACGAAGGAGTAGTAGATGACCCCAAACACTGATAGGACGCAAAGCAGAGTACTCATCAATCACCGACTTCCCGCGCATCTCTTTCCCAATCATAAACCGCCACAGGATGACCCGAGAGCTCTCGCGCGGCGAGGAACTGCCCAATAACCTCAGTTTCTTGAATGGGTCCAGATGGTTGGAGCCGTCGTAGGAAAACACTTCGAAGCACGGGAAACACATCAATTGCTCTTTCTCCGACGTGCCCTTGCAGGGCGGGCGCTACATGTCCCACGATTCCCTCCGACAGGTACAGATCCTTCGCGCCGGTAGAAGCCAGAGCCTGCGTGATCCCCACATCATCCCGCCAACATGGCCGCCAATCTCGATCCTCGCAGACCTCGAGGCGTTCCACGGTGGAGAGCGGAGGCGGCAGGGAGGACCGACAGACCTGCGCGAGGGACGAGATCTGCCCGTCCGATTCCGAGAAGATACGCAAGGTGAGCGTTCTGCGATCGACGACATGGACGTTCTTGGTCCCGGTCCCGGTCCCGATCCCGGGCCGCCGCCGCTGTTGCCCCGTTTGCGGGGAAAGGGGGCGAGAAAGCGTGATCGCGACGGAGCGCCTGGAAAAGGTCACCTCGGCCCGATTGAGTCCCTTGAACGTTTCGAGGCGGCCGATGAACTGGAGAAATTGCAGGATGCTGAATATAAGCTGCTTGAATAACGTTATGGCCACGTCGCGGAGCAGAGGCGCGTCGACGCGGGCCACGAGGTCTTCCAGGTACCAGCTGACATGCGCTGACACCTTGGAAGGCGAATTCAGGAGAGCGGGGAGGTCAGCCCGGGTCAGCGCAGGGAAAAGCGCAGGCAGACGTCGCTCCGCTCGGTCGGGGCGCGATCGAGGGAATTGGAATTCGAGCTGGAATATTTCCACCGCGGAGAGGAAGTGACCATCTCCTCAGGCGAGATGTACCCGGCAGCGGGGACATTTCGCAGGCGGAGAGTGACGAGGTGGTGGCTGGCGGACAAAAGCAGCTTCCTCAATGTCGGAAATGCGACGCTGTTCAGATCGAGCGACCGAAGACGCGGGGCAGACCCACCCAGGAACGAATCGGGAAGGAAGGCAGGGGCAGACTCGTTATTCGGCCAAAGGATCAAGCGCCATCATGATAAAAGGAGACCAATGACGAGGAGGGCAAGTGGACCGGCGACACCGCCAGCGACATCACCGATAATTGCACCAGCTGCTGCCACCTCCAAAACTAGGTGAGCTGGTGGGCACGATGATAATAGTAAACGACCGGGTGGTTGACAGCGTCACGAATGGAACCTCCATCGCCGCGCAGAGACAACAGCCAGCGTGGGACACGCCAGAGACTGTTGTGCTCGAGTGTGGCGATGACGTCATCCTCTGCTAGAGACATCGGGCCACCAATATTTTATACGCAAGGCCGGCCATATGTCCAGCATGCGGCGCACACTGACGAGTAGCAGACGTTGTGACTGTGAGAGAGAACGCCTGACGGCACAACCGCGCCTTGCTTGGTCAGCAAGCCGGACCATGGTCACCGCTTGGAGTCGACAATATGTGTCAACACGGCCATGGCACTCTACCTCGCGTACTCCTAACCCACAGTGATCGTTATGTTGCTCTAATGCGCGTATAAATAAAGGAATAAATGCATCGCAGTATCTGCTACCGCCCTCCCCACATTTATCTCACCCGAGATGCTCATCGCCTTCCTCCTCGCCGGGCTCAGTTCCTCAGCATTCAACACTCCTTTTGCTCGTGTTCTTGGACACCTCACAACGCCGGACTTCGACATTAGATTGGGCATCAGCGTATCACCCTTTGTATGTTTTTTCATTAATTCTTGATTTTGTTCCTCTCACTACCATCTTTCCGTCCGAGTCGTCCGACTCATCTAAGCTATGCCAACCCCTCCTTGTTCGAGAGGTCTTTTTTACTCGTCTGGCCTGGAGCACCGTCGTCGTATTCCGTGGATTCCGTGGATTCAACCTCAGCTTGTGCCGCCTCCTTGGGGGCATCCTGCTCCTGAGACAGAGAATAGGTGTTCAATGAAATGACGGCTAGGCCCTGGACGACCTCCGATAAGTACAGCATCCATCTGTATTATCTCACTTTATCTCTCGACAAATCATTGATGACACCCCCGCGTTCTTGAAGCCCCACGTACATTTCACGTTGCTTGTGCATAACTGAGTTTCGGATATCCACCCTGGTCCTGCCATCGCCCACCGAGCTCGCCCTCCCTCGCATCCCGCTCTCCTGCTCATTGTCGGGCCTTCTATTTGCTTACTCCCTGTCCTCTCTCATACATCTTGTCCTCCCCCGTTCCTCTTCAATCTACATCTACATCTTGCCCTTGGATCGGCAACACGACACTCATATCTATAGTGAAACTCACACGCGTGTTTAGGGGGGCCGTCTGTTCCGTTTTCATTCAAGGCGAAAGGGATATCACACGGCGTGCATCCTCATTTCCCCAATGCGATCATCGTTTCACTGGCACAACTTGTCGCCCTAGCGCCTTCGGGGGGAGATCTCACCGAGCTCTATATGAACTTCCTTGCACCCGTCTTCGGTCATGCAGAAGCCAACACGAGTCACAATCCAGGCAGTACATCAATATCAGCACCCTCACCCTTGGAAGCACTCAACGCCTGTGATCTGTTCCATCCTCGCCCTGCCTTGTACAGCTCGAGGAATCCGTGATGCTAAGCATTCCTGAGTTACCCTTCCACTCCCATTCGTGTACGACAACACATCTGTCACATGTTTAAACGTCGACGGCCGTGTCCATGTGCCTGCAATGCATCTCTCATTTTCTCACAGCACGGCTGTTTCTTGGTTGGGATCAGCATAATTGGGGAGAGCACGCTAAGGATTTGGGGTATGAGCAATGTACTGTGGTATTACTGGCTAGATGTCGATAGCAGAGGACATCACCGCCATGTTTGCAGGCTTACAGGAATGGCTTTATTTCAGACTGTTTTCGAGACAAACATTCAGATGATGAGTACTATGAGTGTGATCGACAATACACACGGATATCTGCTCGGTGATGCCATACAATATTCCCAAGCGGCAGTCAGGCGCAAGGCCCAAAGAGGTTCGCCACATCAAATATCAAACATCAAGCTCCCATCGCACACTGACCTGAGCATGAGCTAGAATCCAAGTCTTAGTCATATCCGGTCAACGCTGAGGTGCCTTGCCTAATCTCGACGCCAAAAATTGTCGTATTCCATAGAATTGAGTGCTACAGTCCATACTGCATACTGGGTCGGAATATATCGTAAAAACAAATACTGTACCCTCTCTGCTACGGAGTCGAACAGGTAAAAGAGTATGATAGCAAGAGACGGAGAGGTCATCTATATTAGCGGGATAAAAGCAGAGAGAACTCGTCAACATTGGCTCGTCTTCAGCACATTTACTCCTATTCTTGTGGATTCACGGCCACAGGGTGGCCGGACAACTGTCGCGTAGTGAGAAACTGCGCAAGGGCCTCCTTGACAGGTCCCGACAGCGAGGACTCTGGTAAGAAAATACTTTGTAGCGCGGGTAACACTTCCCCAGGGAGCCCTTGCAAGGCAGGCACGACGCGCGGCGTAAATTCCTTCGATAGGGACAATCGTTTCACGGTAGTAAAAGGATAGAAAAGTTCCAGCCATTGGATGTTCTCCACATCCTCTTGCCAATACACTCGAAGATACAAATCCTCGCAGATCTCGAGCCGTTCCAAATTGAAGAGGGAAACGAAGGGTGAGTCACAGATCTGCGTCAGAGAAGAAAGCTGCCAATCTGATGCCTTGGAGAGGATCTTCAAGATGAGCCCTCGACGACCAACCACCAGTGGCACGAAGGAAAGTCTGACATCATCACGGCTGAATTTTATATACGCTTGACTTTGTGACCTGAACTTCTCCACACGACTGATGAACGCGCAGAGTCGAGGAGTATTGAATATGAGTTGATTGAAGAACGTGATATGAAAGTCACTGAGTAGCGGGGCATCAATGTGGGAAATGAGGTCCTCCAAGTACTCGCTGACACCTTTGAACACAAAAGAATTGAGAGCAGGAAGAACGGCGCGGGTCGATCGGGGTGGACTGAGTTGACCCGGGCGAGATCGAGGGGATTGGAATGTAATGAAAAGTTCTTTGAGCCTTGTCAATGTGGACAGACCAGCGACCATCGCCTTGGGTGAAATATACCCGGAATGGGGAATGACCGAAAGGTGAAGATAAACGAGGTCACTGGCAGACAAAAGTAGTTTTGGCATTGCTGGAAATGGGACGCCATGTAACGCAAGCGTTTGTAGACGTGGTGCAGATTCGCCCAAGAACGAATCGGGAAAGACAGGCGCTTTGTTATCCTTTGCGAAGAGCGTGAGACCTGTCAGTGTTGGGAATGGATTCTTCATAGCTGCGGCAAATCGTTTCAAAACGGAACTTGGGGTGTCATGGAGGTCAATGCTCCGGACACGATCGGGATGCTTGAGTGCAGCGATGATGTTACTGGCACCCTTCACTTTTGGACCACCGTTCTCTATGGTGATGGGCAACGCTGGCCAGATGTCCAGCATTTTCTTCACAGGTGTCCTGTATGTGCACCTAAGTTGCAGCTTCAGGTGACGTGTTGATGCGAACACAACAGTTCGCCATCGTCTGCAAACGTGCACCAGCGCATGCCATCGATCATGATATACGTGTTCATTGACCACGTGGATATCGAATACTTCTAGGAGGACATCATCGGGGAGTATGTTAATTGTCACTTGGGTTACACTCCGTTGGTCAACCGTTCTCCCAGATACTGCGAAAAAGACATACGTCGACCCGAATTACCAGGCTCTCCCCTGGGATATACCGAATGCCCTCGAGTCACCAGTTCTTGAGATGGGCCACTGATGAGAACCGATGACCCAGGGATGTCTGGAAGTAATGATGGGGCTACGCTGGAGGCCACTGTAGAGACTTGATGACGGACGCGCTTTCGAGCATGGCTATATGAGACTTTGAGTTAGTTCAGCAATCGTGCTGGCAATTCCCTTGACTTACGAGTGAGAGCCCATTACTGAGCATTCGTCAGAGGTGACACCGTAGAGTTGCATGGACCACTAGTTTATAGACGAACGACGAGTTACACCCTATTACACAGCCGCGGGGATGCTGCATCTGCAAAACCGGATTAAATAGGGATGACGTAAGCAGCCCGACGACCTGTGGTATGGCGCTATATCAGCCTCCTACTCACTCCAGTTGTGGTAATCGAAGTAACTCAGAACTGGAGTGAAAGGTGTAGAAAAGTCGTCTGCGAAGTGTGCCTTGTGTATACTCCATTAGCTAGCTTCATTATCCAGTGTAAATGATCGCGCGTATGTATAGTGGATAGATTGTCTTAGATCATGTTTTATCACGAAACCGATGTCATATTTATCACGGATGAAGAAGGAGTAGATGACCCCAAACACTGATAGGACGGAAAGCAGAGTACTCATCAATCACCGACTTCCCGCGCATCTCTTTCCCAATCATAAACAGCCACAGGATGACCCGAGAGCTCTCGCGCGGCGAGGAACTGTCCAATGATTTCAGTTTCTTGAATGGGCCCAGATGGTTGGAACCCTTGAAAGAAAACACTTCGAAGCGCGGGCAACACATCAGTTGCTCCTTCTCCGACATGCCCTTGCAGAGCGGGCGCTACATGTCCCACGATTCCCTCGGACAGGTATAGATCCTTCACGCCGCTGAACGGACGTAGAAGCTCGGGCCACTGCGTGATCTCCGCACCATCCCGCCAACGCGGCCGCCAATCTCGATCCTCGCAGACCTCGAGGCGTTCCACGGTGGAGAGGGAGGCGGCAGGGAGGAGCGGCAGACCTGCGCGAGGGACGAGATCTGCCCATCCGATTCCAACAGGATACGCAAGGTGAGCGTTCTGCGATCGACGACATCGACGTTCTTGGTCCCGGTCCCGACCCCGGGCCGCCGCCGCTGTTGCCCCGTTTGCGGGGAAAGGGGGCGAGAAAGCGTGACCGCGACGGAGCGCCTGGAAAAGGTCACCTCAGCCCGATTGAGTCCCTTGAATGTTTCGAGGCGGCCGATGAACTGGAGAAATTGCGGGGTGCTGAATATGAGCTGCTTGAATAACGTTATGGCCACGTCGTGGAGCAGAGGGGCGTCGATGCGGGCCACGAGGTCTTCCAGGTACCGGCTGACGCCTTGGAAGGCAAATTCAGTGAGCGCGGGGAGGACAGCCCGTGTCAGCGCAGGGCGAAGCGCAGGCAGACGTCGCTCCGCTCGGTCGGGGCGCGATCGAGGGGATTGGAATTCGAGCTGGAATATTTCTAGCCTGGGCACCGCGGAGAGGCAAGCGACCATCTCCTCGGGCGAGACGTACCCGGCAGCGGGGACATTTCGCAGGCGGAGACTGGTGAGGTGGTGGCTGGCGGACAAAAGCAGCTTCCCCAATGCCGGAAATGCGACGCTGTTCAGGTCGAGCGATCGAAGACGCGGGGCAGATCCACCCAGGAACGAATCGGGAAGGAAGACAGGGGCCGACTCGTTATTCGGCCAAAGGAACAAATCTGTCAGTTCCACGAATGGATCCTCCATCGCCGCGCAGAGACTTCCCAACAGCCAACTTGGGACACCCCAGAGACTGATTTCACATACGCGATCGTTGTGCTCGAGTGCGGCAATGATGTCATCCGCACCACCTGCTAGAGACATCGGGCCGCCAACGTTACATACCTTTATAGGCAAGGCTGGCCATACGTCCAGCATCTCCTTCACAGGCGTTCTTTCTGTGCAACGAAGTCGTAGATTCAGCCGACGTGGCGATGCGAACACGATGGCTCGCCATCTTCGGCATACATGCACGAGCGTGCACCACGCTTCTATCCGTTTGGATTTCTTCATGTAGAAATCGAATATTCTAGGAAGACATCGTCGGGGAGCATGTCGATTGTGACCTGGCCTACACGGGAAATGTCGTCGGTCGTTGCTGACACTGCAATGAAGACGTACGCGGACTTCGTTTCTTTTCGTCAGACTCTTCCTGAAGTTGCGCGGCGTACTCCAAAACCACCCAGCCTCTGGAGACACCATGAATCCCGGTGGACGACGCTGAGACACTGGGAAGGAAACATCGTGCGACAATGCGTGCCAGGAAGGAGACTAGACGGCAGACGAGCCCCGGGGAATGGCTATGCGGGAGTTCATTATGAGTAAGGGGGCCAGTGACATAGTGACATTTCCCGGACGCACTTGTGAGAACTCATAGGTGGGAAACAAGCGAAGTGGTTCGTTGGATTGCCCATCACAAGAGCTGCAAACTTATATGCAAACTATGAATAACACACCCCATTGCACATGTCCGGCACACATGCATGCTGCACACCAGTCCAGTCCCCCGTTCAGGCATTCGTGAGTTCTTAATAGGTGACGAACTGAAGACAAAGTTGGCTGCTCCAGCCGCTACCGTATCTGAAGTTTGTATTTCATCTTCACATCTTACAAATAGAACCAGGGACACTTGTCGTATTCGAGTAGAGATTTCAAGTTTGTGGACGCAGCGGATGGCCAGCAATGGGGCCTGGGATGGCACTGGGAAGGCAGATAGGAGGTTATGCTTGCATAGCCCATCACGGTCGGGTCTACATTTCCCCCCTGCATGTACTCAACGGAACGGGAACGGAGGTCCGACATGGAAGAGACGATCATTCTGGCGGCGGTATACTTTCCGAAAAGGACAAATCTCTGGCTGAATCAGCGCGATCACCGATCAAATGTTCATTCGACATACTGTATTGAACATAACGCGCGACATCAGGAAGGAAGACGCAGCGGACACGTGCCTGGAGGTTCAGAATAGGGGAAACAAGGGGTACTCTAGGAGTACAGTCAGGGCCCTCTGCTGCTGCTGACGTTTTGATAGTAGTCCTCTGCAGCGGTACAAGGGAAAGGGGGGGACGACAATGCGGAATCCGCACCGAAGCATAGTAGCAGCGGTCAGGCAAGACACTCCAGTAGGGCCGTATGACACGTGTCATTGTCTACGGTAGCAGGTAGGATGACAGGATACCGGTGGGACATGGGCTATAGCGGCAGAGGGTTTGAAAGTGGGTGCGTGCTGCCGACAGAATCGGCATGTCAGCAAGTAACAATTTCGCATATAATCCTCAGCTTACTCGATATTTCATCTACACACCAAACCGCTTCATTTGGAAACTCTCCATCTTGCTTGGAAGGACCAGGCATTCGTCTGCAAAAAGCACAGGGCACATAAGAGTGTATGAAACCGGAGTCAAACAGGCACGGCGGTTACAGAGTACAAGCGGATTTTGATGAAACGAAAAACAATGAGGGGACGAATGACAGGTTAGGTTACACGTGCATAAGATGGGTTTATGGCGAAGGCGAAGTGGACCTGGCGCCAGGCTGGGGCGGGGAACCCGGAGGGGTGGAAAAAAGGCAATAAGGTGGAAGCAAAGGCAGTCGAATTGTGAGGGTTAGGGCGCAGCGGGCGATGAATCGAGCGGACAAGTGCCTGGTGGGGAGAGGTGCAACATGGGGGCGTTGACGGGCAGCCCTAGTGATGGTTATGAAAGGGTAGAATGATGGGGGAATATTAGCGAGGGTTGATGCGTTGATGCCTTGCACGGACGTCGAGCACGATGGTCGAGAGAGATCCCACCTTGAGTCGGCGTAGGGCAACTCTGGGCAAGAGGGCGGCCTAACCCCTAACCCAAATGCACTGGCTGAACCATCATGTATGCATGTTCTGATCACTTCAACTATTCCGAATCCACTAACTGAGGGCACAGCGCATCACACTGTAACCCGGTCACCACCCACAGACAGGGCCTGGTCTGATTCTCCCGTCCAACTGCAAAATGCAGGACACTTGACCTAACGTTCGAGAAGAGTAATGCATTTCGAGAAAGAAAGAACGATGTTGACCCCACCGGACATTGTATAATTTTCTCTTGACGAGGTATAATAATTCATGGAATATTGTGCTCAAGGACTCGCTGCTCTGAAATGCGCCCCGTGGCCGTTTTCCAAACGACCACGTCCACATGCAGTGGTCACCCATAGCTACTAGTGGGAGAAATCAGGTTCGGTAGGCAGCACATATACCCGAGTCGTGTTGGGCTCGAAGGGCTTGGGACCAGCCTATTGGAGAATGACTAACCCCCGGATCTCGACATGTTGTGCTTTTCGAGAACCTTGCGGCACTCACGGGCCACGACAGTGCCAGAGAGAGATACGAGCGTCACACCGATCCAGAGGATGACGGGGAACTCTCTCCGCGTAGCCAATGCGAAGGGTGTTGACGCCGATCCACTTCACCTTCTTCGAATCATGAGGGCGTGGGCCTGGACCTTGAGAGCCAGTTGTCCTCCCAGACCTCCTTGATCGGATGATTGCCGACGACCCTGGCTCCTTGGGCATGTGGTCCGCCTCCAGGTTAGTGGGCGGTTTTCCGTGGAGCGGTGCTGCGAGCGACCAACTGGGGCTGGGCGGAGGGTAGGTCAAAGTAGTAGAGTTTGGCCTTCTCGGACTTCGGACGGAGGGGACAGGGACGAAGTACACTGCATGACGTCAAAAAATGCCACGAAATTAGTACAAGATTAGATTTGCTAGAACGCGAACGCGGGAGATTTAAGAATTCGCCTCTTCCGGTGCGCATCAGGGGCCGTCACGCTTGTGTTTACATTCTAGATTCTGCCACGATGCACGCAGATGGCAGATGAAAGAAGTGAACTGATCCCAACAAGTACCAGTTTCTTGGCCTCGTCCTGAGCCATCCTACGAACAAATTGCCAGAGAAGCGCCGGCTGTCGGTGAAAAACTGATACACACAAAGTCCATCTATGGGGCCAGCTTTCCTAACTCCAGAGATCGACGGAGAGTCTGGAAAAGGTCACCTCCGCCCGATGGAGTCCCTTGAATACTTCTTTGTGGCCGTGGTCAACGAACTAAAGAAATTGCGGGGTGCTCATTGCGGGCTGTTCGAATAACGTTATGGCGACATCTGGGCGTCCATGCGGACCATGAGGGTTGGGAAAGTTAGTCAACCTTGAACGTATAGGCTACTAGTATGGCTTCCACTCCCATCCAGGATGCCTGCGAGGGCCACCAGACTGATCGAATGCAGTCACCCCGCATCTCACTGCACCATTTCACGCATGTGCAGGTTTTGATTAAAATCGTCACCTGTTCCAAGGGCAGCCGGCTTCAATGCATAGCGCACTACATTGTCAAAATCCATGTCTCGACAGGGTCTGGTCAGGCGGTTGGATCTTTCGCCCATACATCTACAGTATTTAGGGCACGCGACAGGACGCATGACGGATAAGATCACATATCTGTTGCAAGTGGCCATTGCCTTGGGCGAAATGTACCCGACTGTAGGAATATTCTGGAGACGAAGATGGACAAAGTGACCAGCAGATAAAAAATAGTTTTTCAAATGGAACGCCAACCAACCGGAGTGACTGTAGACTTGGGGCAGATCCACCGAAGAAGGAACCTGGAAGGGCCGGGGCAGATGAAGTTTCATCAGCGCAGAAAATGGCTCTTGCACCGCTGTCGCGAACGTTTCCAATAGAGAATTCGACGATGATTCTACATACGAGACCATGGTGCTGGAGTGCGGCAATGTCATTATCAACGCGATTTGCAAATGAGGTCAAGCAGCCACAGCAGGATATGACGATTGACAGGGCCGGCCATACATCCAGCATCTTCTTTAATGGGATACTGGCTGTGCAGAGAAGTTGCAGATGTAGGCGATGCGGTGATGCAAACGTGATACGTTGCCATCGTCGGCACACGTGAACCAGGGTATGCCATGCACCGAGATCTTCATCCGCATAGAAACTCGATATTTCGATGAGGACACGGTCGCTGAGGACATCAATTGTTACCTGGGCTACGCTGTATCAGTCAGCGGTCATAGTAACTTAGTTACGGCGTACACTGACCTCGTTCTTTACCAGATCCCGAGTCTAAGACATAACTCACAAGTTGAGTGATGATAACGGCTGGGAAGAAGACTCGATGGCGAACGGGCCCGAGCCTTCAGGGATGACTATGCGAAGCTTCATTCAGGAGTGGGACTACGGAATTCCGTGGACGTACTTGTGAGGGCCCATTGAGGTGAGAACCGTATCACGGTCAGGTCGTGGGATGTATCCAAGTTAAGTTACGCGTGAGTGAATCACGTCAACCACCCCCACAAGCAGCGCGGCAACACATTAATTCGAAATCGATGTCGACCACGCCAATTTCTCCATCCCAACGCTTACGCATCGCCATCGTAACCCTTTTTCTCACACGAAGCATGAATCACCAGTGAAATTTTGTGTTTAGGGACTTGCAGCTCTAAAATACAAACCCTCACAGCTGTCTATCCAATGTTTGTGTCTCCTGGTTTCCATCCCCGATGCCGAACTCAGGCATCGGTTGATAGCATACGTCCTCGAGCTGAAGTATTACTTCTGTCGTTCCCCTACGATATCATTATCGGAAGAATGCGACGTGTGGCGTAAGCGCGCACTGCAGCTCGAAGCAGAGCTCCATGCAACACGGGCTGGTGCAACACCAGAAGACTTTCGTACGCGTTCCTTAATTTCTTGTCCTACCGCCTAAGCGTGTTAGGAAGAACTTCTCGTCACGCAGTCTGCCCTAGCCTCTGCGGGAGATGCGACGCAACAGACATTACCCTCTTATAAGAGAAAGGGCAGGCCGAGGCTACCTCCCCAGCCATCGAAGGCGAAATCCCGGACCTTGAAAATTCCCTCCACGTCAACCGCAAGGCCCGCGCTGTGTGATGCTGTGCCGTCCGGTAAACGTACGTACCTCCACCGACCTCACATTGTAGGGCTTACTATATGCGCACCTGTTCTAGAACAACCAACAACCTCGCTGTGGACGCACCATAGTCTCTTCTCCTCGTTGCAGACATTTGATACCATCACAGCCCCGATCAGTACCAGATCCTCTTCTCCACCTGATGCTGTCACAGTGGCAGCAGCTACGATCAGATGTATAGAGGTATTGCACACCCTCCTCATGCGCGCCATATCCCCAACGCCAGTCGCGCACGAAGATGCCACACCTCAAGAAGTGCTTGACGGCATGGGACGCATCTTGCCACACATCCTCCGAACTGCGGTTCGTACCCTGAATCGCGCATATATTGACCCTTCGAGCGCAGCCAGACTTCAATGGCATGCTGACCCAGTTGGGGATGAAAAAACTCACTCAAATGACACGACTTCTGCTCTTGAGCTTGTACTAGGGCGCCTCACAACCAGACTCCTCGTGCCAGCGATCCGTGCGCTCGTACCTTGCACATTGTCCAAGACAGAGCACATCCTGTCCGCTCCCCAGCTTGAGCCACGAAAAAGAGCCTTCGCAGACGGCACGCAATTATTGGACCTCATCGCTGCGGTGCTCAATGCCCTCCCTGATCCACAGCACATCGCGTTGCATGACCACGTCGCTCTCGAGACCATTCGAGCACTCACATCGCTTATCATGGATCGGCCGTTACGCGTCCCACACGCACAGCTGACACCAACACAGCGAATTCATCGGATCGCGCGCAAAGACGCCTTATACTTCCTATGCGATGCAGCACTGCTAGCTTTACGCCGGTCTGCGCACGTTCCGCAGGGACACCCAGAAGATATGCTTCGGACCGCGCTGGAAGAAGCTCTCGGTAGTCTCGCGCTTACGCAGTCCGCAGGCGAAGGCGGGACCGGGCTACACATCGTCGAGGAACATCGCGTGATGGTCGTCCTTGAACGAGCATGGAGCGTAGGCCTCAGGGTAGGTAACATTGGTGGAGATATGGACGGCACGGAGATGGACGTAAGTCACGGTGATGTACACGGGCAAGACGGGGATGTGCCCATGATGATGAACGACTTGGCCCGGGCAGACTGAAGTGATGAAAACCCACAGGCGGAAGTTTTGACCCTACACTTGTGCAAAACCTGGTTTGCCACGATAAGGATGCGTACCATGTATCTCGCTTATCCTACCTGCAAGCATGTGCGGTACGGGTGATTAAACCGACCACGGATTGATTACAACCGCGCCATGGGTGTACCCTCACTGTCCTCCCCAAAGTTAAGTGCACCTAGTCGTTATCGAGCCCAGGGCGTGTGAGGTCTTTATCTTTTTGCCTCTTCTTGTCCGGGTTCTACGAGTAGCTTTCTCGACTTCGATTGCGCCTCTGACGTAGGTGTCGTGCGAATCTTTACACACGTCTTCTGTTCTATCTGCATTCCCGCGATGTCACCGTTCGTCGTTCGATAAACGAAACTTAACTTACCCTCGGTCCCCGAGTACACCATTGCATCCAATAAGCGCGATAAGCACGTACACCAAAGGTGAAGAAGGCCATCACTTATAGCAACGATGACGTTCTGTGTCGTACTGGAACATTACCATGGAAAGAACATAGCCTCATGGTTGCTGATCTTCCATTGGGAATTAGGGATACAATATTGATCCCCTTCGTGACCCCTGCGCAGTGGGCGCCTCGGTTTGAGTAAAGGAAAATAGATATCACCGCGGGATATGCAAAGGATCAAGGTCACGGTCACAGTATAATTCACAGCCGCGTAGAAAGAAAATCGCCCATGCCATGCAGGAACAATATCATCGTTACACGGAAGGATTCAAGCTATGGCAAGAGGGATGAGAGATTGAGCCAGGTGGCTGTGATGAATGGGCTACCGCGTGA
The DNA here is from genome assembly GCA_022496215.1 of Russula brevipes. Taxonomy (NCBI): domain Eukaryota; kingdom Fungi; phylum Basidiomycota; class Agaricomycetes; order Russulales; family Russulaceae; genus Russula; species Russula brevipes. The sequence continues at coordinate 71,184 of WTXF01000119.1, read as the reverse complement.
GCCACCCAGCAAGCGAAACGTCATCGCATCATCTTTCGGTTTGACCCCTTCTTCCGAGTCGCTGCCTAGAGTCAGTGGCGCAGCACCGAGGATCAGATCAGATAGAACACAATCGATCGATTCTACCGACTGGCGGGGGCAACAAAAATTTGTCCAACTGGGGCAGGTACTTGACGGACTCGGGGGCAAAGCAGCACAGACACGCACACCTCCCAACTGGCATGCTTAGGGGCAGGGGTTACGTACATTACGGAAGGGTGTGGACAGAATATACGAGCATATGAAATTACCCGGGCATAACTGTACGTATGGGCATGGCTGCCCATGATCATGAGGGGCGCTCATGACGATTGTCTTACCGGGGTTGGAGAGAAAAGAAGACATGTGGACAAGAAGCAGATTCTCATTTGAGAGAATATCGCCCGTGATAAAGGATGATGCATGGGTGTGACGGTGCCCTCCGTGGGCGCTTCAAGCAATTACGGTATCTCGCTCCTTGGAGGCGACCCTGATTCACACCCAACAAGAAGCACGGACCCGCCCTCAGGTGGTTGAATTGTCCTGCGCAACACTCGCCCCATTCTTCGGATCTTGTCCATGTCGTACGAAAGCTTAGCGCTCGCGCGCTCCAATCGCCTAGATCCCCGCTCGCGCACATGGGGCGCCACTCGACCCTCCTTCCAAGCGCCTCGCGTGTGCAAGCAAGGAGCGAGGTCCGGGTCTGGACAATGGTCGGAGGGGGGCCATTGCACCCCACCCCTTCTCCCCCATCGACCGTGACCAATATGCCGTACAGCTCGCCCGATCCGTGCTTCTCTCGACAAACGCTGGAAGCCCAAATCAAACGGCAGGGGAACTCGAAGCGAAGCCGAGGAAGCTTGATGCGATCACGCCAACGTGACGCGGCCCAGAATCCCGACCGAAGAGCTAGATCGCGCGCGCGCGCACATGCGTGTTTGTTTGCGTGTTGGCTTACTGACGCCCGCCTGTCTGTCTGTTCTGTCCGTCCGTACAGCGGCGGGCGTGGGATTGCGCGAACTAAGTACCTTTCTGTGAAGCTTCGATACAGTAACGGTGGAGAAACCCGTCTGCGTAGCGCGCGCCCCCCAAGACGTTCTCGCGAGCACATCGGCATCACCGCTTTGCAGCGTGCCCCGGAATCGCGAAACTTCCTCTCTTGTCTGCCAAGGCTCCCCGGTATCCGGATCGGGGGGAAGCAGCTGCCCGCGCGGTGAGCGGCGAGCCCTCCGTACGCGCGGACGCGGCACTCAACACAGCCCGCTCTGAGTCAGTCGCAACTCGCCACGAAAACGGCGTAGTAGGTTCCGCCCGGACGCCCAAGGATACGACGGATATGGGTGATATGGAATACCTACAGTAATTACCTCGTTCGACGTCCGGACCCGGACGCAATGTGCTTACTTATCGAGAGCGGACGCGCCACCGGGGGCAGTGCCCACGTCGGGGGTGGTGCTGTGTCGCTCACTCAGCTGCGTTATCACTGTGCAGTATCGCATTGCGAGGAGCCTCGTATCTCTGGTTCTCAGGCTTGTCACCGGCGATGATAGGGCCCACTTGCGTTGCGTCCGTTGAACATCGCCCGTCCCGGTGCCCGTTATGCGTCGCCGGGCTGTGGCGTCGCGTCGCGTGACCTGCGATGAGTCGAGACGGATCGGGCGCTTAGCGCAGTACAGTAATACAGTAATCATGCAAGGGGGGTTGCATCGTTTGCGTCATTACCTCTTTTTGCCTTGCGTCATGGGACTTACACCGTCCCTCGTGCGGAGATTGCGGTTCTCCTTTTTCGGCTGTGGAAGACGGGGCGGCGTAGTACTGTATCTCTCGCATGTGTCGTCTTATCGACACCCCTTCCTTCATTCGGACCGCGATCTCTCGTTTTGCGCCTTCCAATGGGCTGTCTTGTTATCTCTCTGTCGTGCGTGCGTACGTGCGTGTGTATGCGTGCTTCACGCTCTCGCCCCATTGCGCCAGTCTAGACTCTGTCACGATGGGCCCCCGCATTTCAAAGAGGGAAACGAGGTAAACCGCCCTTCTCGTAAGCTGGAGCTGGGTTCAGCAATGACGGCACGCTGACCCCCCGTAGACGTGCGCGTAAAAACGCAAAACGTGAAAGTGGAGGAGACGTTTGGACTGTGATGCGTAAGCTCTTCATTTCCCGGTGGATTGGCACACGCATACCCCGCAGAGCTGCACTCCTTCGTAAACCGCGTCACGTTGGCCCTGCCGCTTTGCTTCTGTACGACACATTATTTCACGACTGCCGGGTACCTTCGTCGCTTCGATCGTGATCAGGTAATAGTGACCCTACGCACTGAGACGTCATGTTCATGTTACCGCGCTTGTGCATGCGCAAAAGTCAGGCGCAATCATCGTCATCTCGCCTAACACGCCCCCAAATGGGCTGCTACGTCTTTTGCACATACCCCTCGGACGTAAAAACGTAGATCGCGGTCCCCTGACTTTTTCTCTTCCCCGTGACAAATGCACAAATTACCCGCGTCCACATGGTATATCCCATCCTGTTCAATCGATCCCGCTCACACGTCCGTACCACGGACATCACTCGGAATCACTCGTCGGGCTTCCCACGCCGTCTTCTCACCGACGACGTGTATGCGTTGTGAATTTGATAAAGCAGAGCTTGGGATGCCCGTTCATCAAAAAGAAAACGACGAACCTGTGACCTCCTCCCCCCACCCCGTACGCGTGCGCCTCGAGGCAGTCCTCGGATCGGATGGCCCATCATTACGAGCTCCAGGGTTCCGGACACGGACACGCAAAACTTGAGTTCAAATATATGCGGCCGCGTGCTCAGGCTCGCCCCCATCGATGGCGCCTAGAATTGACGTGCGCCCGCGTCCGTCGTGTGTGCGCCGACCAGGATCGTACGATATGATATATCGCGTTTGCGATTTGCGAGATGGAGATCTGCAGGCACCGCGCGCGAGTGTGTGTGTGGACGGTCGCCCAGCTGCTGACTGCCATCGGCGCGCACGCCGCTCCAACCTTTCACCTTTCACTGTCACAATCGCGCCGGCACAAGAAGTGGATGGATTATGGAGCTGGTCTGGTGCAGTGGGGCCATTTTCGTCCCTGGCCACTTTTCGCCACAGGGGCGGCACACGATGCAAAACCGAACGATGGCCCATGATTAATGCACACGATTACCCCGCATGCCACCCGCGCAAGGAAACGGCCGAGGATCCCTTTTGCCTGTTGCGCCCTTCGTTCCGTAACTCCTTCTGGTAGATCGCCCATCGACATCGACCCATCGCGACCCATCACCTGCATCACCACCCATCGACAGACGCGAACGAAAATTCGATCAATGCCACGCACAGTGGAGTTCGGGCCGCGCTGCCTCCTGGCCACTTTTCACACACCCCACACCCCCATCATAATCATGGGGGTCGTACCTTTTTTGTAGATCGGGAATATCTTCGAACCTCGAACCTCAATCGACGTTCGTCCACGGATCGCGCTGCCGGTGGAAACGAAATGCTGGAACATCATCGGGGTCTCGCAAACCTATTTTGGTAGTTTTTTGGGGTCGGGTCGAGGGGGCACAACCTCGTCCCGCTCCCTCCGATGCGAATAATCATGCGCAAAGCGCAAATAAAGAAGTAACTCTAAAGGTTTTTTCCTTTCGCCAACGGCAATTTCATCTTTTCGTGGGAGGCATATGCGAATCATCGGGCATCTTTGAGTGGTGCGCGCCTCCACAAAATGACGTTGAGGATGGGGTGTGGCCAGCGTATCACGAGCAAGAGGACTGCAAGAGGTCATTTCATCAAATTGTTTTTCATTTTTTGTCGTCCAGTGACCACAATTTGCACAGTCTAGACCCGTGATGGTCCCACCAACTCTAGCTATCTCAAAAAAGCGCGAAGTAAATCAGCACCTCCGGTCATCGGCAGGCTTCACAGGTGACCTCTGACTCACGCTACACGCTAACACATAAATTGCACAATTGCGGTCCTTTGTTTTGGTTTTGTCTCTCCCCATCCTATCCTATCCTAGTAGAGCAACACCTTGACTCACATAGATATCCCTGCTGGCGGTACCGAGGACAGACAGACAAATCACATGGCACACCCTAATAAGGCTTTCTCAAAAGCAGGTATCACGTAATACCCCCGCGTCTCACGGGTTAACTCAGAGGCGCAAGACAGGGTTGGTGTCGGTGTTTCCTCGAATCGGGACACTTCCTTGTTTTTGACCAATTGGGGGAGTGCCATGGGATCCTGCACCGCTGAGGCCGAGATGAGATGCCTCCGACGATTGGTCTACAATAATATTGAGCGCTTGGGTCCTGTCACCCACCTCCTCATAGGTCCAAAGGCGAATGCAGCCCAAGCAAGAAAAGGACATCCACGAAATACTCCGAATTTGCTTTTCTTTCTTTTTCTCTCTTTCTTTTCTTTGTTTGTGCTCTCCTTGTTTTCCCCTCTCGTCCTCTCTCGTCTACGTAGCGCACGCAGCCTTACCTCTATCACACTGTCAATCAAATATCAATCACATCATCATATCTATGTGGGGAGGACCGCATCTATGATGCAGTTCGTATCAACTTGTAATCTCACTCACCGAAAAATGATGAGATATCCCGGAGGCGCCGAGGTCTCCTTCCCCTTCCTGCTCCTCCCGCCGCCAAATCATCCGCGGGCGCCAATTTTAGTGCAATAGCACACCAAGAAAGGAAAGGAGAGGTCGGAGGCATTCCATCTTGTCTTTTTTTTTCTTTCCCTTTCATTTTTTTTTAGCTTCTTCGTTTTTGGACTCGACCGAGGGCATCGCACCCTGACTGACGCCACCGCAAAATGGAGAGAGGATGGGAGCGAGACGGCGACAAAGGGAAAGACGGTGTAGGTTGTGGCGGCGCAACGCGCACATACGCTCCACTACGCGTTACGCCCCAAAGGGGACGCTCATCCCAAGGCGAAAAATGGACCGTCGAAGCCCCGGACCCTAATAACGATACGAGTATACAGGTAAACGGGCGCGGCGCGGGCGGAAACAAAACGTCTCACAAATTTCAATATCGCAAAACATATGGTCTCCTTCCGCCGCCGACAGAGATAACACCAACACCACAACACAAAAAAAAACCCCCCGGTTACAGCAGACCCCGAAGGTGCTTTGGTGGGGAGTGTGGGGGGGGTGTGTATGTGGTGGGGAGAGGCCAGCTACGGAAGTGACCGAACTGACATCGTTCGGTGATTTTCAGCCCTACGCGAAACTTGTTCTGTTTGCCGGTGCACTTAGGTTCGTGATGGCCATGATGGAAATAAGATAGATAGCGCATCAAAACACCCCCAAGTTGTACTCAAATCAATTAAGCATCATCCGTCACTCCCTCAACCAGAGCTAAAACAATTAAGCGTCTCGTCTCATCCCTTACACTTTACCCATTTACGCCCACCCACACCCCACCTTTTCTCCCACGCTCATGCCAAAGCTGCTGTCCGGACAAGGAGAGAAAAGAGGAAATTGCAAAAAACCCCGGATCAGAGCGAGAGATACGGGAATACGTAGAGTGAAAGATCACGTTCTGGTGGTGGTTATCGAGTCGGAGAAGAGAGAAAGTTGGCATCATTTCATCACCCTTTCACAACCGGGCAAGGAGAACAGTAAATAAAAGATTGTCCCTGTAAGAAATATCCCCCCCCCTGGCGCGTGTGTGGGAGGTGGGAAGTACGCCGGTGATGGTTTCCCGTGTCATGCCAACCGCGGACGGAGCTATTCCGAGTGCCCAGGGACAGAGGAGGCGCGCGCGACCGCACGCGCACACACGGCAGCGCATGGCCCCCGTTCCTAGCCGAGGACGGAGGCATACAGCGATTGCCCTCTAGAGGGAAAGGAACACCTCTCCCCCGGGGCCATTCTTCCTCCACGGGTCTCCAGCTCGCTCCTATCTTACCCAGGCAAGCCAGCCAGCCAATCGCATTCCGCCCATATCTTGCTTTACCCTTTTTCTTCCCACGTAACGTTTCATCTACGCAGGCGCAACGACTTCACCTATAACCGGCATTCCTCCTTAAAGGCAGAGTCAAACATGGCCTTGGCGTCCAATCAGCACCAGCGCCTTTGATGGAAAAGAAAAAGATAACCATATCTATGAGGGATTCTGCATATATTATAGCTGACCACGTTAACATAAAGATAAACAACTATAAAGCACAAGAGTGAGCGCAAGCGCCGAGAGTATGGTTCAGGTATAGAGCGCAAGGACAAGTAGGTATGACACAGCAGGTATGTACAGCATGAACAGCAGCGATGTGGAGCGTAGGCAGTGTAGGGTAGGGATATGAATAATATGGCGGGTAGTATTGGGGTGTGTATCGCAGGGGCGGAGGGTTAAAGTACCACGAGATGAACAACAACAAATGGAGACGAAGGACCAGGACACCAGGACCAGAAAAGAAAACAGACGAAATGTGATGATGGCGAGTCGACTCAGAATGTGGAAAACTCGAGCGGGCGCTCTGGCATGCTCGGTTGATGGGGGCGGGGTGGGCGATATTGAAAATCTGTTTCCAGGAAATGGTCAGCTGCAGCGCAAGGGACGGTAGAGACGGAAGAACGTACCACCATCCCTAACGATTGGATTTGCACGCGCTCTCCGCGCAGCCGCCTCTTCTTCCTCGAGGGCGATCTCATATGGGGCCTTACGTCCAGGGACACGCTTCATGTAATCGGGAATAGGTGACGGCTTAGGTGTCCACCTCCCACCTCCAGTGGCCTTACAAATATCGGAACGGATCCGAAGTGGATAGCTTCGCAAGTCATCCGGGAGCGAGGGATCCGGTGGTGGCGGTGCAGGGGGAAGAGTACGTGAGCGGCGCGGGGGAGCGGGGCGAGAAACAGCGGACGCTGACGCGGATGAAGCTGACGAAGATGAAGGGGACTGCGGAGGAACGAGACCATGGATTTGGGCGTAGCACGCATCGCACACACGCGCAGGAAGAACAGGCGAGGTAGGGGTCGCGTAGGCCGCGATAGGCGTACCACGGGGAGGATAAACAAACGAGAGCGTCGTCGTGTCCAAGAGGGGTGTCATGTGCGAAGAGCAGGCGCGGCAAAAGATGCCACCGCACTTTCTGCAATGCTATCGAGAAAAGGTTAGGATACGAGGGACGGGAAGACGATAGACAGCGAGTGCACATACATGACGTCTGTCTACGAGGGTGAAGGGCTTGCGGCAGACAAAGGTGTCGCAGTAGGGAGCATCGATATCCTGCTTCCAGAGATTGCGGGGGAGAAGAACGGCTAGGTGCTCATTGGGAGCAGGAGAGGGAGAAGAAAGAGATCCGATGGAGGAGCAGGACGACGATGAACCAGCGTCTGTGAGGGAGGGTAGGGAAGCGGTTGAAGCGGGAGAACGGGGAATGGAGGAGGACGAGGAGGATGCGAGGGATTCTCTCGAACGGAAAGCGGCGGTGAGGGAACCCAGGACGGCCTGAGGCGACGGGACTGGGATGGCGGCAGGGGATGGCATTCGGGCGAGTGGGGGAGAGGAAATGATGAGGGCCGAAAGGCGAGCTTAACAGTTAAAACGCGGTGCGGGTTGGAGGAGGCGTATTTATTTATTTTCCCCGTTAACGGGCACCGCCAGATCCCTGGTAACGAGATCAATCGAGATCCACCCCGTCCACGTAAACCCGCGCTCGGCCTTTCCCTTTCCCTTTCTCTAAATCCAGTTTTCCCTTTTCCCTCCATCGATCCAAACAGATCAACGCTTTCGTGCGCTCCCCGCCTCCGCCCCCCGCCTGCCCCGTACACACACCACATCCTCTATACTCTATCCCGCCCGACCCACAAGTCGTTCTGAGCCTTCATCCACCCATCGGCATGCGTTGCCCCCCCAGTGAGCCCTGCCGAACACCCTAATTTCACTCCCGCGGTGCCTGTCATCCGCGATCTGCGCAGAGGCACGACGCTGCCGTCGACGATTTCAGATCTCGTCCTGTCACACCTTTCTCTTCCCCCATCGTCATATCAGGCTGTCTACATATCATCATGCCACACTCTGCTGCTGCCACTTGGCACGAATAGAACAGAATCTTGACCTTATTGCTCCGGATAATCCCCGCTTGACCCCCCCCTCCGGTGTCAATCGCCGCGGGCCCTCATTGGCCTCCTCCCGCCTCCCTCGATTGGCCTCCGCCGCGGCGCTATGCCGGCACGCTGGCTCGCATCTTGTAACTGCGCTATCCCCATCTCCGTTCTCTGCCCCCAACTCTGCCAGGCCCGCCACATCGCGTTACCGTTCCGTCACCCGTACCTGTCCACTCCCATGCTAAGCCCGTTGGTGCAACCGTCAAAATCGCGCTGTCCCATCAGCTTGCCAGCAGCGTGCACTACTGTACAGCGCAACAATCCCCTTCCGCAGCGTGTCGTCGGCAAATTCGCTTTCGATAACCGAGCAAAGAACCCCCCCGCGTGCTTCATCCTCGTTCTCTAATGTATACCTCTCCTCCGCGTTCACCGGGTTTCAACCCCGCCATCCTTTGCTACGCGCAATGTGGGGAACCTAGCGAGCGGAAATGAACGGCTTCCTTCACGGTCTAGCGCGCTCAAAAGCTACGCACAGTTTTTTTACGAGGTCTGCCGACGCCGCACCGAGAGATGGAGTGATTTTTTCTATCAATGCCCTGCTTCTCTTCGATATAGCCTAAACTTAATTACCACCCTCGTCCTCTCCTTGGTCCTCCTCCTCCACTCCCGCGGTCATTGTGAGATAACTTTGCACCTGCCAAGGCGGCAGGGTCAACTATATCCCTTCTCAGACAGATACGTATGGACAGTCCCGATTGACACCGTCGTCAAGCCAAACCATCAGGCAACTATCCAGCGCTTCCACTTTATGAGCTACTGCTGAAGAGGCCGGGTCACGCATATACGTAACGCCTGCCACTGATTGGCCCGTGACAATCGGCCATCCAATCCACATCTGATCCCTCGAATTCGGTCTTTACTTTTCATGCGGTGAGGGGACGATCGTGTCATGCCGCGCACACAAAAATCGCGCCGTTGTCGTCGTCCCTCGCGTTGCAAAGGCGAGGTTTGACAAATGTCAACCGCAGTCTGCGGCGTCTCATTAATTGCTAACGCGACGTTCGGGCATTTGTCCCACATGGCCGTTCGGAGTCGCCCGTCGCCTACTCTCTGCACGTAGACCATCCTCTTCGTCTCTGTACATCCTCGAGAGTCCCGCCATAAAGCATCCAACGCATTCTTGCGACTATCACTGGTTGTTTCATCACGCCAAATGTAACCAGTCCTTGCATCGATCCGCACGCCATCTCGCAATCCGAACTTCATTTTACTTAATGAGCGATCGGGTTGATTGACCAATCAAGTGTGTGTCTTACTCTCTCGTTTGGCTTGGTTCCTCACCGATGTCGAGAATTGACGTCCATGAAGCGTCCCACGTCAAGGCCATGTTCATATCCCTTTCCTCTCCTTTCTCTGATGTTATCACACATCCACACGGAGTAAAGTATTACAGGTTCGGTGTCTCGCCCGCGCTACTCATACCCATTTGTACGGTGCGGGCGAAAGGAGGATTGATGGAAGGCCAATGAATGCAAAACTGTTTTGCTCCCGGTCTTTTCACTAACATCCGGTCGTCCGCACTCGGTTCCCACGCCTGACCGTCACTTGCTAGGGACGTGACGTTTTGGTAATTGACGACAGGGACCCCTCCTGGTGCGTGTGTCAACCCTGTCTGGTTTCGGAAGGGCCAAGAGCTAGTTTTCGACGTGGTGGCTTTCATTCATACGACCTAGGACCTTACGTATCGCATATTCAACTTATCCCCACATGGCGGCGGGTGTAGCCACACACAAAGCATCAATAATTACCAGGGGACCGTCGGTTTGGGGCGAACGGCCTTGCAGAGGAGATGCCAGATATCGCAGTTGAGGTCGGTCTTCCCGAACCCACCTCTGCCTCCGAAGATCATTCTACAGTGCAAGGTGCGGAAGTATCGAGCACGCCGCTGCTTTCGATCAGAATGAAACAAGGGGCAATCTAACAGGCGTGGTCTGAGCGTTAAAACAGCTTGGGATCTACTCCCACGATAGCAGCCGAGGGGTGAGCAAGAAAACATCACCAAGGAGGAAAGCCTTCCCTGTCCCTGGCTGCATGTCGTACACGGCACGCTGTACTCTACACGTCTGATCTTTCCAGAACGAACATACCAGAGTCTCCTCTTTCCCCCCGCCCCCTACCTCTCCCTTTGCCGACTTTTTCGTGCGATCAGACAACGAGTTGAAATGCGTCATGGGTACAATTGGGCCTGTCAAGGACACGTGCGCAGATTTGGAAGTGGATCGATGGTGATTGCAGTACAGCGTTGAGATCTGCGTACGACATCGACCTCGAAGCGGACATAAACGAGAAGGGTGCCCAGCTACAAATGCAATAGTGCGTCGTGTGACAACAACGACAACGAATCGTCGGGACGGGATGGCCATACAGAGAGTTACCCGAAGGCCCGCCCAAACCGGCGGGTGCGTAAGATGGCCCAAGAGCACAACTGCCGAAGTGAAGCCTGTTATTGTGATTTTTTTCCCATACACGTTTGGTTCCAGGCTGGCGCCGCTCGCGTAACCCGTACCTGTGCGGTAAAGCGAACGAAACCGTCCCCGTGATCCGTGGACAGCCAGCCAGCCAGCCCCGTCCGTGAACCTTTTACAATTCAAATGTTTATATACAGCACTTCCCTTTTTCGGAGCAGGGTTCTCGGGCAGAGAGTTACATCAACGGCGGGCGGGTTCTGACGTGTACGACCTGGGGGCAGGTGCGTAAAAAAGAGTAAAAGAAGCCGTCTCTGGAAAAGAGAGGACGAGAAGGAAACCCGCTGGGTGCTTGCTTGCTGTAAACTGTAACTGGGCGCCTGCCGAGAGTGTCTGCGCGACGTTTTCCTGCGACGAGGTACAAAGTACAGCGCTCGCGCGAAATGATCCGCCCCCGGGCGCGATATTTGCCATTCCTTGCCCCCGTTTTGTTTCCCTCCGTTGCCGTTGGGGGACGTTCTTTCTCGACGCTCGACGGACGACTCGGGTGTAAAGGAACATGGGTTGAGCGTCAAGCGTCCATGGATGGACGGGCGGTGTCAGGGGCTGCCGGAGAGAAGGAAGGTTTTGGTTTAATGATTTTAATGATAGGCGCGATGCAATCAGGGAAGGGAAATATGAGAGATTATTCGTTCGTACAGCACAGAGGGGCGCACTGGTCCCGCCCGCGCATTTCAGTCAGGGACGCGATACACCCCATTCAAAATCCAAAACATGACGTTATGGTGGGGGGTTGTGATTTTTTTTTTCTTTTTTTTTTTCTTTCTCGAAATCTGTCCCTGGTTTTTTTTGGGCCCGTGCGCCGGCCCATGCAAGTTATTGCTCTCGGTTCATCGTTGATCCATGGATCATTTCATTTTGGCCCTTTCTCTCACTTTCACTTTCACTTTTTAACTTTTGAAACACGAAGGGGGAAAAAAAGGTGTTCGTGGAAAAGGCGGCCAGGATGATATTTGACGATTTCGATATATTCGATAGACTCAAGCGAAAATAAAATAAAAAAATAAAAAAACAAAAAAAACGCGTCGGGGACTTTTTGTGTCCTTCAGTTCAGCGCACCGTTTACGGAAAACTTGCGCACAGAGACTGCGAAGTGACTGCGACCACGCAACCGGTCGTTTGTGATCGCCCATCAGTTGCGTCGCCACCGCTGGTGTCCGGAAGTTGTTGCAATTGTCATTTTTTATTCCTCCTCGCATCTATCATCTCATCGTCAATTTTTTTTTCTCTTTCTTTTTCGAGAAAAGTCCAAAGAAAAGAGAGAGGCCAACGTCGCCTATCGATATGATTTGCTGCCCCCGCCCATCGCTTGATTGGGGTGTGGTTTAATTGGACGTTCCAGGCGCGTCTTTGATGAAACGATCAGAAAATATGAAAACCCTTACAGAGGGACATTTGTCCGTCGGGGGGACTGTGACGCCGATGACGACGATTTGGGACGTGGGTGGAGAGCGCGCCGCGTGCAGTTATGGAGTAAAGCAAAAGGCGGTTTTCCAGAAAGAAAGAAAACAAAGATGTCAGGACAGCGCACTTACAGTACTGACCCACCCCAGTTCCATTTTTCGCCGCCCAATCACCCCCCTTCCCTTGGGGCCATCATTAACGCATCAATCAGTTCGCAGTCAAACACCCTACCCAGGCTCCACCACTCCAGCGCAGAAGTCAGAAGCCACCCGGTACTGTTGGGCTTCCACACACTTGGCGAAGAACCGGGCTGGCTCCCCCGGAACACGACATGTCCCAAACTTCCACGCGAGGATAAGGATACAGGATACGAGCGGTCGGTGGTGGTGTCATTGCACGTGGGGGACATCCGGGCATACAGTACAGTTAAACGCCAAGCCCGTCGTCGCTTCTCCAAACCACGCTTTGAACGTCGCCATGCGATGGGGGGACGCGTCGTTTTTTTTTCCCAAGCGCGTGTCTCCAGCCGCAGCCGTACAGTAGCCCCACTCAACTCCGGTCGGTACCTGACACCCACGGACCGCGCGGGGTAGTTAACCTTTTTTTTTGCCTTTGGTGTGTCGTGCGTGAGGAATGGAAGGGCCCCGGAGACGAGGCTTATCTTTCGGAGCGTCGTGACCGTCGCGGGTCGCGGGAGACGCATGGGTGGTTGGCGGCTATGTAACGCGGCCTCGCTGCCCACTCAAACCTTTGTCGTTTCTGCCGCCGTCCGTTCATCTGCACGGCCCCCTCACGCCACGGCCACGTTTTGGATGGGAGCGTGGAAGTGGAAAGGATGTTCCCGGCCCGCGGAGACTCCCGGCCTCGCTCCTGCGGACACAATAACACCAACAGCGATTAATTAAAAAGGCACAGCAGCGCGTGCGGGTGATATTACCCGCGCGTTTCTCCGCTTCTGTGAATGAGGCCTAATGAGGTGGAGAGAGAAGCTCTCTCTTTTTCGTGTTCGTGAGAAGCCAAGTTTACTTAGGAGCAACAACAGAGCTAGCTATCCCACCAAGATGAAAAAATAATAATCGTGGGCTGATCCGTTCAGGGTAACATGCATCGCGCTCGCTGTAGATCATCGCATTAAATGCGCGCCGTGGAGGACGATTTGCGCATCCCCAATTGGCCAAGCTCCATCTTTCTTTGCACCTCGTTCTCCTTGCCCATTTTTAGAACTCGTGCACGCGTGTGCCGCAGGCGCTGGCACTGGCACCTCAGCGGAGAGAAAACACTGGAGATATCGGAATCAGTCTGGGACAGATGCTTCGCGTCCGGACTGGAAGAAGTCCACCCTCCAGGGTCGCGACTCACGCGCGGAATACACTCTTTCATTTCGTTTCCAATCAATCGGGCACTCCGTTTCCACACACACACCCCAAATCCCGGACGTGGAGTGAACGGGAAACTCTCGCTCGGCTCGGACATCTCTCTCTATATTTGGGGGAACCGCCCTGTAATCTGGTGGGGGACAAGAACACATCTCCTTGTGTGCTTCTTTGCGATCGATAAATTCCAGGTGCCCACGCTCATCCACCAACGAACATCCCACACTGATCCTCGCAGAGCCCGGAGTGCAGATCGTGGCCCAAAAATAAATACGACCCATGGAAACGCTCATTTCGATTCGAGAAACCTTTTGCTCGTTTGCTTCTCGCTTGACTACAGCAAAATGCTCGCGTGACTTTTTTTTTTGATTTTTTCTGGCTAAACGGCCCGAGTAGTAGGTGAGGGTTCTCGCTCGCATCGACCCTCAGAAGGTTACAGCCGTCCCCTTACTGTTAGCGGGAGGCACTTTCGCGAAGAGCGGATTGTGCGTTGGCACGTCACCCACTCGCCCCCGAGATAACGGAGACCGACAGCAGGGCTCGGTCAAGGTTAACTTTAAAGGCAGTTCCCGAGATCCCCGCCAGGTCCCCGCCGCCCCCAACACGTGGCTCGTTGCCCGCCCGCCCCGCCTGCCCGCCTGCCCGTTTGGCTTTTCTGTTCCTAAAACATGTGCGGTATTCCCGGCCCTGGCGGCGCCTCGGCACCGTCGAAAACCGCGGTCCTCGAGAGACCGAGACCCAGCTTAACCTGATCCATTCTCTCTATACGCGGCGTTCTGGCTGGCCATTGTCGTACTAGTGAGACGGCTCCGCTCGCTCTGGAAAGGTGTTAGTTAGTTGCTGATCGTCACTAGACGGGCACTCTGGGGCCTGCTAACTAACTAACCCCATGCGACCACGCCCGGGCCCAAAAAAGAAAATGGAGCTGTAACAATTTGCCTACGTTCCTATCACACTCGTTCTCACTTTTTCTGATGGCGACGAACGGGGCAAGCCACGTTCTCATTGAACGCTGACCTCCATTTGGCGTGGGCATTTCTGAAGTGTTCCCATACATGCGCCACTGTGGGACACGCCGTTACTGGGGATGGGTGGTTCGGAGAGGGAGGGAGCATGGGCCCATGATTATCGACGGCTTCTATCACGAGGATGCAGGACGGGACAGACTGGTAACCAACCCCACCAACCCGTGTAATCCTTTGGAGCGTGATAAACGCTCACACTGTTGCTGTCGCTGCGGTTGCTGCTCTTTGTTTTGCCAGCTTCTTTGCGATCCGCGAAGCCAGGTGTCAACGTGATGGACAGAACGTCTCTCCATCTTATGGACGACCTGTCACGCATGTCAGCACGTCAGATGCTGCTGGAGTGGTGGCGCATGGGGTCGCTGATGGGATAGGTTGAATCATTTGTGCCATTTGCGCGATGGGAAAGCGACCGCAAGTTGCCGCGCCATTAGTGCTGAGCAAGCCGGAAATGGATATGTTTCTTTTTCTCTGTGCAGCCAGCATTCAATGCATTCATATCTAGCGACAGTCCTGCCTGATTTGTAACTTGGGTGGTGTAATTTCCGGACTCGGGCTCACTTTAGCTGTCTATGGGCAGCTTTAGGTTGCAGAAAAGAAGCGCGCGGTGTCTTGGTGGGATGCCCTCGAAAAGCGTCCAGATGTCCCGATCGGTCTCTTCTCGTGATAACAGACATGTACACCGGCACTGTCGGCACTCTCTGCACCTAATCATGTGCGTCCTTGTCCTCATCCAAAGACCGTGTAGATACATAATGAACGTGTATGTTCGTCGGGTCATTTGACCCGGCACGGACTGCGACCTTCACGGAATGTCAGGCTCTAAAACTGCCGACATTCTCTTTCTGCCAGATCAGGGCTGGCACGCGGCTGAACCAGCCCACCTTCCTTTTCATTCCCGCTCTTTGTTGTTGGAACGCGCTGAGTCTGGGGAGGTTGACAACCAGCTTAGAAGCCACATTCGTTCGCAGGTATGAGAGGCGTTGTTTCATTCATCAGTCGGACATATGTTTCCAATTATCTATGCGGTTCTTTCCTTGTGCTGCCCTGAAAACGTGGCTTAATGGGCCATCGAAATATGGACGGATTTGAACGGGTGAAACATGCAGATAAGCCGCATGTCCCCTGCCGAGCCGATAACAGGGCGCTCTCCCCTGACAGTCAGGTATGCAGCTGTGCATCGAGTCGTGCCTTATGGGGTAAGGCTTCAAACGGGGCTCTTATGCGGGCTCGCTTTATGGCATTATGGAATAGACAGTTGTTTCGTGGCTCGAAAATATCCGCTGTAATCGCGGAGGGCGTTTTTTTTGTAAATCTGAACTTGTCCCAGCGAGCTTCAATGACAGGCCCCGTGGGAGGAGACCAAACTGACGAGGGCTAAGGACAGGACACCATCCTCGAAATGTGCCGTTAAACCGAATATCCAAATGTTGGCTAGCATAAGTACCTTGCCAACGACGACCTGCTCTGACATGGTTGCGTGTCAGGTGTTCCTGGGACTCACGACATATCGGCTCGGCTCCTCTTTCAATTTCCCCAGCCGTCTCCTCCTGCCTCAGTGGCAGCGACACGTTGCGTTACGTTATGATTTATGTTATTATTGTTATGTTGAGCGCCATCATCTGCCCCTGCAAGTGACCCATAGCATCCCTACTGCGATGATCCCTGCCCTCGGTGGCTCTTTCCTTTTCCCCGTCCCTGCTCCTAGGAGCGCCAGCGGCCAGCTCCGAGCTCCGAGTCCGGCGCGATCTCCAGCGTTGCGAGACACCGCCATCCGTGCAACGTGCCCGGCTCTCCCGAGCTCCGTTTCCCAATCTCAGGACACACGGCCTTCGCATCCCTATCGAGCTCCTCAACTACCATACCGGCGCAAACGTGTCGAAAAAAAAAAAGGAAAAGCAAATAAACAAGACGAGGAATGGAGAGATAGGAGTCAGAACAAAACAGAAGATAAAATAAAATAAAAACAAGAACTGGGTGCGCCACCTGTCTGCATCTGCATAGCCTGAACGATGGGGTGTGGGGTGTGGCGCCAGAGCTATCCCACTCTTGCGCGCAATTTTTCGCGCGCCCAGATCGCTTGTCCGTCCGCAAACCTGGCCGGCGGTCATTTCGGATTGCATGGCATGGTTCTGGCCCCCATGTCCTTGTACTGGCCCGATCAAAAAACCTGCTCTGCATCCGGTTCCAGCTTCAGCTCCCCGACGATCCTTGTCGGGGCAAGGGTAAGATGGACACGTGTCCGTCTCCGCGGAGCCGAATGTGGATCGCAGCCATCACGTAATCATTGCCTGGCCACTTATCCTCGCTCACCACAGTCCTACAGTACACCTAAAGCTTCGTCATGATTCATGATCATTCCCCAATGTTGCCGTTTATTTCTTTAAATGGGATGCGTGGGTAAAGTGGCACACATACATTTCATGGCTGATTATCACGGGGGTCGGCAGCAAAATCAAAATCGTGGAAATCCCAATCACAATCAGGATCATGATCTTCCCTGCTCGCGATGCTGTGTTTACGGGGAACCCTGCCCACACCAAGCCCAGTCCCCTTCCATGCCATATGTCTGATTAGGAGTGGAGTGACTCCTTCAGCGTCTTTCGTCTCAATCCTGTCGCTCCTCTTTCCCGCCGGTATGTTGGGCCTGACTTTCCCGAATCGTGTGATCATCAGTCGTCGCCCATCTGCCTCAACGGGGCAGGGTTTGATATTTTGATCTCCTATCCTGGAGTCGAAAATGGACACAGAACGTTTTTGAAACAGATCGAGGTTTCAGTGGCCAGAGCAGTCGAGACACCCAAACGCGCCCGCGCAATCAGTTTTCTATTCTTACTTTATACTGCTCGCGCATATGCTCCAGTGGGCCACCACATACTTCTTCTCACCGTTCCCCACGTTAGGCATCCAACTACCTCGAGATGGTACAAAGCCCCGGGCGAGCAGCGCTTCGCCGGTACTGTCGAATGGGTTGATACCCTTATCAACCTTTCCTTTCTGTTCTTCTTCACCTTCCAGGCCCCGGCGAGTGGCGTCCACTCAGAATTTAGGGTACTACATTGCGTTAGCAGAGGCTCTGCGTGGCTTAGGAGGCTAAGCATCAATCATCAATTCCCGCCACACGGGGTTTGTGTGCACTCGCACTACGTGAGTCTCTGGTCTCAACCCCCCCTCGGCAACGGTTTTGGACCTGCCCATCTGTCATATCATCACTCTTACTCTTATGCACGTCTCAGGAACGCCGGGCTTCAAGGCTGGTCTCCTACAGTACTGGTCTGATCTCCAGCCTCTCCGTATCATTGATCCCTTGTTGGCAAGTAGATATATTGATAATTTCGGGGCTTTCCTTCTCGATCCGCCATCTCCATTTAAGACCAAGGCACGAGAAAATGGCCGTTGTTGCCCTCATTTCCCGTGACATATCCATGAAAATATGACCGGTTGATTGATTCGCTATCAAGCAGTCTTTCATATCAGTGGCTCGACTCTTTCCTCAACGGGTGTGCGTGGATTTTCCCACGTATCTGGACTTACAATCATGCATGCGGTGGACGATGGCTTATCTGACATGCGGCGTCGTTTCGATGTTGCGTTTTTTTGATACAAACAATCGAAGTCATGTAGGTTTCGGAGACATCCATGCGCCGGGCCATACAGGAAGACCGGCCTCAGAACTCAAAGGAACAGATGTGCGAGACTTCCGTCAAATCAGAAGCGCGCGCCAATCGGGCGCAGCGAGGGTACGGAGGCTTTAGACGAAATTGAACCAACGACTGGCTGGCGGGCGCAATTAAACTGCTTTGTTCCGTACACATAGGGCATCACAGGCAAGGGCGGGACTCCGGGCCCAAATATGGAAACCTCGTTGAGGGTGTGAGAGGTTGGGCGCAGCCCCCCCCTTGAAAGGTAGGGGCATTAAAGGTACCCAGGGAACGAATCAGCCAGTTCGGCGGCGACTTTTGGGAAGGGGTCGTTTTTTGCAACGTGGTGGAATGCCAAGCGCCGTGGGTTAGGTCATCCGCGACTACGTCGGCTCCGGCTCGGCCCCATTGATCCGATAAAAAACGTGGGAATTTGCCACCCCGTCGCTTCGCTTGCGCTTGGCCGACAAAATTGGAATTTAATTTTATTATTTTGGGCCCCACCCATGTTGTCTTTATTGCGCGGGGGAGGGGAGGGCAGGCTCTCCCCCATTTGCGATTTCCGCAGGAACATTTTGATCAGGGAAAGGTATGCTTTTTTTTTCAACGCCGCAGAGCCACTTATGACGCACGCCGGCGCATTTCGTTTAAGGGATCGTTCCGTTGCAGCGTGGGTGGGGTGGAAAAGCCCCACAATTTATGAAACGTTATGAACGTCATGAAGTACCGGTTTGACCTCGGCCGGCCACGCCGCACAGAAGTGTTCAATTCCGGTTTTTGCTCATTTTGCGGGACAGCCTCGATGGGACGTTTTAGAAGCGGCGGGAAGCGTTGCGCCGCATACAGTATCAGTTGCGGTGGAGCCTTTTTTTTTTTTCACACTTCATTCAAAGCCTGATTCTACGTGCCTATCTTATCGCGGTCGCTTTTTATATAGGCGGCGGCGGGGGACTCGGATAAGAAGGGTGATTTTGGGGTCGCGCGAGGGCCTCGGAATAAGGAAGTCTTGGCAGCGACGCATATCGATGAGGCGGTACAGTACACAATACGTATCATCGACTCTATCTATGCGAATGGGAGCTGTAATCGGTCTAGAGTAAACGACCGAATGTCTTCATGTAGACGCTGGGTTACTTTCCGGCGTGGTAGCTTTGCTGGGACGGTAATGCAGTCGTGGATACTGTATGGTGGCAGGAAAGGCGCAGAATTACGACCAGGATCGCGTTATACGTCGTCAACGTCGTGCGCTGGTACCTAGGGGCGGCCTACATGTCGCCTTTCAAGCTCGTGAGTATTGAAGCGCATACACCACACAGACAGTCCATCGCTCGCGCACTCTATATATCTGCGTGTGCCACATCTGGCACGATCTCCCGCAATTTCCGCACCCAACGTCCATCGAGATCCGGCACCTCGAGTGTTCGTATCCCAATCCCTAACTCCCGGCGCCGCGCGAGGCCGTCTCGGAGCAGATCCCCACGAGTCCTCGCGGGCGGAACGACCGTCTCGTCCAGGTCGACCAAGGAGAGCGCCACGGTGCGCAAGTCGGGGAAAAACGAGTGTGGTGTGGTTGTGGTGCCCTTGCTGCTGGCGCTGCTGCTGCTGCTGCTCGCATTGGGCCAGCAATACCTCTATGAATCCGTCGACCGCTCCGCGATACGTGGCGTGGATCTGCTGCAGCCGCGTGGCACGCGAGAATAACGCCGCCCACCAGCCATCGGACGTTGCTGGCGAGGCGGCAGCAGCGTGGCTCACGATTTCGAGGTGTAAAAGGCCGTCCAGGCACAGACGTGCATCGCCGAAATGGAGCGCAATTTGGTGAGGGATTGGTAATGGTGGTGGTGGTGTCGGCGGTTGTGATTCGCCGTCTGCGGAGCCTCGCGGGTGGGGAGGGGGAGTGGGCAGTAGAGGTAAGGTGTACTGTAGGCGAAGCTGCGAAGGCGCAGATTTGTCTACTGAGGGCGCGTCCGAAGTACGGAATTCGAGGGTGACCTGCGGGTGACGACCGTTCGCCAACAGTTTGAGTCTTCGCACGGGGCCAAAGGTACGTTCATAGTGCGAAAATAGGGAAGCGGGACTGGAAATGCCCTTCCACATTCGCCCATTTGTCTTGATCTCGGCACACGTTGTAGAAGGCAGACGAAGAAGCGAGGAGAACGACAGCAGATCGCATTCTTGTTGGTCGATTAACAACAACCTTTGTAACTTTGGGAGGGAGATGGTACACTGGCACCCTGCCGATCTCTCTGAGCTCGCAAGGGTCCCCTCGGCAAAGACATTTCGTAGTGAAAGACATCGCAGCTCTGGCATGCGTCCTAAAATGGTGGCGATTTCGTCATAAGAAGGGAGGGTATCTTGCAAATGCAGTAAACGATGCCGATCGAAGCTAATATGCAGCTCGTGAAGATTTACAAAGATCGGAGAGATCCACGGCGAGAGGAAGACGTTCTGTAGCGCTAATCTCCTGAAACTCGGTAGACAGGATGCGAGGGAGCCAACTGTCATAGGTTCCCATGACGTTTGTCGTAGTTCCAAGGATTCCAGCGACGAGGCCGACCGTTGTAGAGACAGGACGAGCGATTCGACTTCGCTCTTCGCTAGCGAGCTCAGATCTAATCGTAGACTCGCCAAACGAGCTGAATATTCCGGCCTTAAGAGCTCTCGAGCAACGTCCAATGAGGTCGTTACGGGGTACAAACCCGAGCAGCCGGTGACCCTCAGCGTGACCTCAAGGGGGCACCTGCCCGATCGACCCAGCATCTCTGAACACCACTTTCGCGACATGCACGCAAAGTCCAGGTGTCTCCAGAGAGATGGCGTCGCAAGCGCGACCTGTCAAATCGCCGCAGTCAGTTTCGTGATGCGTGGTATCTCAACCGACAGAGAAGGGCTCGCCCCACCTCACGCCATCTGTGGCAGACCTGGGTGACTGAGATCCACCCAAGGTTGTACGTCCCGTTCTTCGCGCCCGGACGATCGCATAGCACGCTTATCGAGAACACATGAGAAAGCAGTTCCGGAGGAAGTTTGAAGACCGCGCAAGCAGCAGCATTACGATATCGCTTCGTCAGGACCGTAGCCAGCCTCGTCGCGTCGGGCTCTGTACTGAAGGGGCTCCGCTCTATCGACGACGTCGGTCGCGGTACATTCCCTCCCTGATGTTCATTTGTTGGTGGTGGATCTTGGAGGCGGAGATGTGTGATAGGAAGCCAGACGGGATCGCCTTTTGGGTAAGATCGCTCGATCAACAACGGTGAACTACGCCGGAACCAGCACCGAGATGCAAAAAAGAACTTACCAGACACGGAAGTCATCTTGGTGGTGCAGACGAGACGAGCGTGAGTTGGCCGTTACCGGATAGCGAGCACGGTTATGTGTCTCTGCATTACTCGTACAAAGGCGTGGTGACCACGCGGCCGCATGAGATGGACATATTGACAGAGAAGCCGATATCCAATCAAAGAGTGAATTTTAAGGGACGGGGTTTTGGTGATTTCGCTCTGCTCTGAGAAGGGCGCTTTACCTAAGTTAAAGCTAGCAAGCTGTAGACGAGAGCCGTGCGCAATTGTCTCGTCCTGGAACACGCAGCGCCGACAAGAGCTCAGTAACTGGAAGCGGATAGTTTCAGCATCCACGGTTCTCGGGAGCGAGAAATTACTGCCAGAAAAAAATACCGTAAGGCACACGAGGTGGCCGCATTGCAAGTCACTATACCAAATGAAAACGCCTTTCGGCGTATCCGGGACCGCAGAGGTGAACGCCGCGGTCAAATGCAGTCCTGCATTATTGAGGACGAGGACAAATAGTTCCGAGTTTGTCCCCGTGCACGGGCACGTGGCTGAATCCCGCTCTAACTCGCACCCAAAATGTCCAGGTCGCCGTCACATCGACAGCACAGCGAAAATGATTGATCACGGGGCAATTATCTCCAATGCATGCAGGTCGCCGACGGAGACTAGGTCAGGGCATGCACCCGAATCGTCACCTGAGGTCGCCTGGCAAATTATATGATCTGGCTTAGACTTCACATTGCCGAATTTTTTCTAGCGAACCCTGCCCTTGCCTTTCCATTATTGTCCTCATTCATTTGCCTCACACGTCCGTCGCCAGTATCGGTTAGTAGGCGACACTGACATTGTCGGCTCAGAATCTCCAGATGTCGAAATTAAGGGCATGCAAAATCTTTATTTTATTTATGACTATCTTCGATTCTCAGTTTTCCAACAGCACGATCAGTCCTAATTTCTCGCCCGCAGCCTCCTGGGCATTATGCCATTCCACGCAAGTTCGAACTCGTCTGACGGAGACTCCGGATCCGAGAGACGTTCCAGGAGGTCCCTCGTTTTCGTCACTACGCTCCTTAGCGGTTTTAGATGCCGTTCGCCATCCCAATCGCAGTCTAGGTTAACCCCAGGGTGTGCCATGCGCTTTTGAAGATCGCGGGCTTCATCCAGGATTCCGCTGGAACGTCGCTTCAGCTTCGCTCGGATCTCACAGAAGCAGTGCTCCTCTTCTTACCTCGTCTCCTTGTGCTGTAAAATCAGCTCTGATAACTCCTGGCATGTAACTGTAGTTTCTCCTCGTCGGGCCTTGATGGTATTCTTCAAGTCTTGGGCGCGCGTGGCGATCCATTCCAAACAGAGAAGGAGATGTGGGACTGGCCCGAGATAGATTTTTCGATACTTCACGTGAACAGAATTCGACGACGCCTTGCACGCCTTGAACAGGCGATTCCGTCCTATTGTCAGCGCACCGTTAGACTTTTCTTCCATTTCTCTGAGGGCATGGCGGCGCGCCGCTCTTTGGAAGGCTCTTTGGATGACAAGTGCTTGCCTTGTCTTGTCAGGCTCTTCTCTGCCATCGGTGTTGACGGCATCTTGAGCAGAGTATTCGACAAGCTCATCAGCGCGTTTATCGCCACGTGGTGTATCATTCAGGTCGTCGGTCCCATCGCCGGCTGAAAGTTGTCCAATCATATCGGAGGCTCCCGAAGTCGCGTGTGAGGAAGCGATAACATCCATTTCGCGTCGATGATGCACTTGGCGATTCATGAAGCGAGACCGAAGCACATCCGGAATGGTGTGCATCAATTCGAATACGACCAATTGCACGCTCGGTGGATGTGGACTTGAAGTAGGAATAATCCTGAGATGGAGCCTGATAAGGTGATCAAATTGTGGAGGCGTCGATTGGTACAGAACTTCTGCCAGATTGCGCCAGCTTCGAGAAGTCATATATCTAAAATCAAGCTTCAAGGACTGCAAATCCATTTTCACAGCGAGAAAATACTCACCCCCGGTGGAATGCCGTAGATTCAGGGCGCGGTGCCGTCATGAATGATCCCATCGTCCGAATGGCACCACTTCTGAGATCGGGGAAGTTTTCGCCAACTGCGAACGTGGTATCGGTTTCTGTCAGGAAAAGAATTATGAAAACCTACGCAGACAGAGACATCGGCATCTAATTATTTGCGATGGACGTTAGCCGGCCGTAGTGCCTTGATGGAAAAATGAATACACAAACATGCGAGCAACACAAAGGTCTTGTACATATTTCGGAGGGAGGTCCTTGGACCAGTAAAGCACTCTGTTGTTGTGGTCTGGTGGGTCTACAAAGTGTCGTCACAGGGGGAGGTAGGTGATAAGTTCACCTAACTTACTGGAATCATTCCTCGTGGGCCGCAGATACTCTCCGCTATACACATCCTTCAACAGGCTTTCTGTAGACTGGGCGAGAACCCATAAAGGAGCCAGTGCCCTGTCTTTGAAAGTCATAAAGTCCTTCCACAATGCCACCACCCAGGTCCACGGAAGAAGGACACCATGCAGACTTCCTCCATACTTCGCCGTCATTATGGCTAGTCCGAATAGCCTTTCCATAATGTTGCACAGCACAGCTAGGTCTATCGAAATACGTTTGCAGACCAGATATCTGTCATCGTTATTGTCCTTGATAGTACCCTCTCAAGATCTGATGAATCTGCTCACCTGAAAAACCTGATGCCTTGCACTAAGTCTCCCGAGCCGTCCATGAAGGCCACAAAGTCGTGTAAGGTATATACTGGATGACGGGACAAATCATAAGCTATGAGTCGTGGATGTCGTTGCCTCCGGGAAGATGCGGACGGAATGCGACGTAGGTGATCATCAACAGTACGACCATCTTGCCGGAGCCGCCCCAGCGTGAAGGCCGTATAGAGATTCGTGAGGAAAGCATCTTGAAGCTCCACTCTGGAAGGTTGAGTGTATATAGGACATCGAGTGCCCATCTCTTAACCGTCGAGAAGCCATCGGCAGCCTCTGGTATCAATCTTCGTTCAGCGTTGAAATGGAGCCGCTATGGTGCAAGAGTGGGTTCAGGGCATTCCCAAGGTTATATAAGAGGCGCCTGGCATGAGATAACCATTGAGCATGGGAAGAAAATTTATTAGCTTGTTCCTCACCTCTGATTCTTTACTCGAATGGGGAAGTCAATCGTCAAGTCAGAAGTAAGAAGGTTATCAAGGATTATGATATGTTGCAAATGAACCGAGCTCTTCGATTGAACCAGGCTTCATCAAGCTGATGGGAGGCAGTGTGGTCACTTCGACAAGTTCCGTATATCACGAGCTGTATGCATGGATCAAACGAACGGAGACGTGACGATATTCGATCCTTGTCCATGATGCGAGAAAGAAGACGCTTTGAAAGAAGACGATTAAGGTGGGAGGTGAGTTCTTCTCGCGACAGCGACACCGCTGGGCGTTCTACATGTTCCTCGGATTGACTCGGATAAGCTCCACTTTGAATGAAGGTTCCCGGCCTAATCCGAATGCCCTCCCCATCCTTTTCAAACTGGAAGAGCGTACTCAGCCACGGTGAGTCCCAAGGAGCTTTGTCCAGAGCAGCATGTGTGACCAAGAGCGAATACTCATAAAAAAGTTCTAGGGACGAGACGATCCCAGTCTGTGAGGACACATCCAAGGCCGAGGACATGTCGTCGAAAAGGTAGTCAAATGCCAGAAGTCTGAGAGCTTTATCTTCGTCGCGTTTGAGAGTCTCGCAACGAAGGATATGATTGGAAAGGATCTCCAGGGTATTCTTTGACCGTACTTCCAGCAGGACGAGCTTGAAAATGAAGAGCTGCATCGTAGAGATCAGTTAGCTCTGCCTCAAAGACAGAGATTGCAATGCGGACCATCATTCTGTCTCTATCATTCAGGTTCGTGACCGGGATACCATTTAGCAAAGCTCGCATCTTGGCAAAGGGGATACTGGCGCATTCCGTCCATCCACGACAGCCGAAGGAGAGATACCGCCATAAGAACTTTTCGACGATGGCACTGAACGCATCGACATTTTGGGTCACATCACCGATGTGCTCCAAAGCGAGGTCAAGTGCTTCCGACTCTTGTCCTTCGTCCAAGTACTGTTTGACGGCTTCTCCGTATTTCCCTTGTCTCTCGAGAAGAACAGCGCGAGTCGCTCCAAGTTCGTGTTCAACAACGTATTCCATCTGTTCTTCATCGTTTTTGAAGAGATCTGCTGCTTCCCTGCGATCCTATGAGATAGGATTCGAGTGTACGACTTGGGAGACTCACTTTAGGTTTTTTGACTCCAAATACGACAACCGTGCCACCTCCTTGATGGATTCCGTCGTGACTACATCCACTTCTGCCTCGTGTATCTTGATAATTGAGACGGCGCTATCAAGAAGATTATTGTCGAAACAGTATGATGCGCCTCCGTATATAGGTTTGCTAGCTTGAAAGCTCTAACTGTGTCCTGATGGTATTTGATCTCGGCATAACACCGTGCGGCTGAGGCATAGTGGGCGCTCTCCTCCTCAACACTTTTTGCTATCTCCGCACAGTGCTCAAACAACGTCGCGGCGCTCACAAAGGCGTCCCTACGACCCTTCCTTTCAGACTCGGGGACGTCACGAGCAACTTCCTGGGAGTGATATGCAGAAGAAACGGCTGTCATGTAAGTATCGCCTGCGTTGTCGAAGGCCATAATGGCTTCCTCGAACTCCCTATGATTCATAAGGCGCTTACCCTCGTCGGACCATTCACCTGAAGTCGATTCGTCGGCAAACGATTCGAGAGGACTGCGTGAAGTAGAGGGCTCGATAACTAGCCCGCGGTCAAGTAAATACCGCTATATTTCATACTTGTAAGAATGCAAACTCGGAGCAGCATGGTGAGGTACGGACCATGATTGGCTTACACTGATTGGAATAGTCCACGATCCAAAGCCGGTGCTTTGCCCTGGTGATTGCGACATACAGACATTTGAGCTTTCAAAAGAAGTCTCAGGCTTCTGATATCTGGAAAACGATGCTGCCACTGACTTCATGAATAAGAGGCGCATGTCTCAAGTCCCGTAGTTTATGCTGGTCCTCATCCGTTAGGTACCGCCAGAGAGTTTCGGAGGCGGATTCCTCGAAGAAGTTGTACAATATAACCTACACGGATACACGCACATCCGTAAAGTGAGCCGCACGTTCTGGAGCCTGCGTAAAGTCTTTCACTCACGTCATTGTACTCAAGACCCTTGCTATTAAATAATGTCCTAGGGGAGACTGAGTATCTATAGCAATGATGAAACGTTCCGACCTACAAAGTTACGCCGACTCGTCCTATGTCTTCCTTGAACGATTTACGGGCATCTTCATCTCGCACAATGATGCCTGGCAGCAGTTATTCGTCTAGGTCCTCACAACGAACAAAAAGACTGGTGTTACATACACTGGTTATGCCCAAGCTTCGAAAGTCGGCCACTGTTGATAAAGGTTAGACAGCACCTGCGCTTTGAGAAAGCCTCAGAGCGCGCTTACGATGTCGAGAGGAAGAAGTCCCGCCCTCGAGGGAAATCCTCGCCAAAGAAAAACTTGGGCAATTCCTTGCCGACGACTCCGGCCTCTGGTCGCAAGGGGTCGATTGCACTCGGAAACCGCCGCAGCAACTGGACTATGGCGTTTGCGCATTCGACAATACCACCATGAGAGCGGTAGTTTTTCAGCAGCTGAAATCCCTCAGGTTGACGAGGGACCCCGCGCAGCGCTCCAATCGATCTCTGGGGAACACCATTCATCTCACTTTATTCAGGAGTTCCACAGACTTGCACACCTGGTATCTGTAGACGGACGCCCCAAGTTGCTTGAACGTGAAAGTGCTCCCAATAGAGATAGTTTGGGCTGTGTCACCGGCCCAGAGCAGGCCGTCGGGGTTTCGGCACAAAGATATGATCACTAGGACCCACATCAAGGCACCATCACAAGGAGTCAAATCACCAGACATACGCCGAGTGTCTATGAGGAGCAGATCTTGAACCTCGTCCACGTAACTAAGCACGTATGACTCGTCACCAACACTGCGACGTTAATAGATAGATAAAATCAACCCACACGAAATCGACGAACTCCCCATTGAGCCCTTTATTTTTTATATTGTCAAGTAGCGTATGAGTCCTGGAATTTGACAGCCGTAAGTCACGGGCAGAAAGAAGTATGTACGCCGTAGCACACCTGTCCGCGAGGTCGCGCTCACCGCGTTTGCGCTTGAGCGCCTCGTACGCTTCAAACAGTGTGTAATCCAGGCTGTGCGTGTTTCTGAGACTCTCATACGCTTCCCTGTCAAGAGCGCGGTTTGGGTAATCCAACGATTTCTCCGATCCCTTGATGGTCCCTGGAAAGTAGAAGATATTCAAGGCTGAAGAGACGAGGGAGTACAAGTGACCAATACCAAGAATATTACTGAATACGAGTGATGGTTCTTTACAGCAGGAGTGAGAGTGTATAATGGAAGACTGGCGAGGGACACACCAAGGCCGCGGGTCAACGATCGGGGAAAGTGTGGCCAATACGCCCTTTTGAAGACATCATATGTCACAAGGTCTGTGCGACCGTTCCATTCACGCTTCTTTCGTGCATACGGGTTTCGACTCTTGGACGAGGATGAACCTGACGACGTGGATGTCATGTCAACCCCCAGAAGGCTAGACAGCTGCAAATTTAGATGTGGTCGCCGTCAGTGACTGAGACATGTATCGGAAGAGTACTGACGGCGTCCATAGTCAAGAATAACGGGAAATCGCTATCATGAAGCTCGCTGAAACTCCCGGGAAGATCGTCTCTCCTGCCTTCGGTGTCATCCGGGTTGAAGATCTCCTTTTTCCTCCTGGAGTCCCAGCTTTGAATCCGCTTGTGGACATAGAGTGGGGCGTTGGGGCCTGCAGAAAGTGAGCGGAGGAGATTCACGTAGTCTCGCTCGACTTTCTCGGCGAGAAGGCGGGACTTTGTTATGAACAATTGTCGAGGGCGTGGGCCCACGCACCCCTGGGTTTGCCAGGCCCGTTCAATACCAAAGATCTTGAAGACGATAACAGTCGTTTTTCTACCAGACAACAGTCACGCAAATGTCTGCGACAATAGGATCACCACGGACCCAGTGCCGCTCCGCCCAAGCACAAATGTCGATCTCGTGGATTCGACGACTTTTTTCTCCTCGTGCCTCAAATTTCGTCTTAGATATGCAGGGCCAAGGGGTAAAGGTACTCACGACACTTGAAAGACGTGAGTATAGTCATGACCCTCGAGAATATCGCTGATGACGTTCTGATTCATACTAGTCATCAGCGCTTTGCTGACGAAGTTCAGTTGCACACATCACCTGAGAGAGAATCGCATACTGCTCGAGGCTGGGAAATTTGAGCAACTATCATTCAATTTATGAAAGGTTTGGGTACGAACTCCAGCAATCTATGAATCTGGGAGACATAGGATGAGCGATGTCACGAGGAGGCGAATCAACCGATACCTCATCCATCTCCCCTCCGTCACCCTTCTCACAGGCTGGACTTTCGGCATGAGCGAAAACCGATCCAGTTGTTGTGACGGTGGTGTTGAATGTCACCGGGTTACAATAGAAGCCATGGTAACAATCTCTAGCCCTGCATCTATTCGATGTTATTTTATAAGTCTTAGGTGCAGATTTAACCAAGTTACTTCGCGACGTAGTCTGGGCCTTTTCGGGCTTGAAATTTTCCGTGTTCGTCCCAGTCTGTTCTGTTCAACTTGTCCATGCTATATATACCCAAGATCTTCAAAACTGTTACAAAACTCAGTTAAACGTGAATGTTGGGAGCGTTTCAGTGACATTACCTTGAGTCTCGTACTGTCCCACGGAAGAAGATCAGTAGTGGGATGGTCTGGGAGAGAATATATCGCACGTCTTTGCCAAACTCGTCGATGACATCAATATGATACTTGTAGGGGCATCAGATCACAAACGGCGATAGTTGCATACACAATGACTGACCACCAGCCTCACGCTTCCGGGAAGTCTGGCCCGATAAATTTCAATGGGACTATCCTTTGTCAACAGTCTCTGATTGGTCTCGGAAAAGCAACCAGACGAAAGTTCCCTAGGGAAGGAGAATCAGTCTTTCACGCCTGTCCACTCCTCAAGGGAGCCGCGAGTACGCACTCCAATCTCCTCAACACAGGGCCTGGCTGCGCGCCTTCTTGTGCCAAATCTTTGAGACACCGCCTTGGGCAAAGTATCCGCCATTTCCCGTACCCGGTTGCTGACTCGAAGTAGAGATCTGCTCGGATCGGCTCTGCAGCAGTGGCGAGTGATGAGGGAGATGGCTCCATCATCGATGAGGTGGCAATGTCCGTTTGTTCATCCTGGATCGAGAGGTTGCCTTGAAGCACGTTCTCACGAAAATATGCGCTGCGAACTAGCTTCGCAGTCTCATGGGATCGGATGAGAGTCGTAAAGAACTGACTAAACGTTGAGCGCTGCCCTACTCAAGTCGGGGGTAGAAGGAAGGGGATGGCAAACCCACCTGCAGGATACTCCTCTGCTTCTCCATGACTGACTGTGCTAATTCCTTTACAGAGTCACGGCTCCTCGGCGCTTCACGTCCCAGTGCCTGGAAAAGCCGATCATTAATTTCGGCATGCAGGTCCAACGTTACTTTGGATCGCGGGGTCCTTCCTCGCTGCGTGTTCCTTTTATTCGCTCTACCTCCGATCTCTACGTCGTCGAGAAGCCCCTCTCGTAACAGCTTGGAGAGATCTTCAAGCAATGTGGGTGCCAAATCAATTTCGCGCCGATATTCATCAAGGTGCTCTGGCTTTTGGCCAGAAGGATAGAGGTGAGAAAGGGAGTGGGAAAGCCGAGAGAGTGTCTTGTAACCAAGAGTGGTCTGAAATCTATCGGGATCTGAAGGAGTCCGTTCGAGAACAAAGCGTGAGATGAGTGCCACACTGTCATTGCTGACGGCTGTGGCGAGCATCAGCGGCGAAGCGACTTGGAGTGGGGACGAATGGCCCAAGCTCACAGGATACAATAAATTCGAACACATAAGGGCGTTCGGGTTGAAGAGAAGATTGGATTATTGGACCGATTGATTGATTATCCAGGGAATCCTCAAGCACGCCGACGGCCACAGATATGTCGTCTTCGGTGCGAAGGCGAGATGGGTGGAAGATACTGAAGGCAGCCAAGATCTGCCTGTATACATCTGTTGGAATTTCTGGTGTTTGGGACATAGGCGAAATGGAGGAGATGGGAGTTAGCAAGAAGCCGAGCGAAGAACTGGCAAGATATATTCCAGGGCAGCGCTGCGGAGACGGCCTCGAGGCGCAACGAGCCATTCGAGAAGCATTCTTCCGAACTCGAGACTTGCAGCACCGGACGCAACAGGGCTACCATATTTGAGAGGTCACTCAAGGGGTTGAGGTGGCGTACAGTACTTTGAGATGTGGGAACGTGGGAACCACCACGGCAGAAGAACATCATAAGCACAGTGAGTATCGTTACATTAATATTGATTGAATCGACTTGGTCGTGCCACTCTCAGTGAAGACGAAGACGAAGCCTGCACGAGCGCGATATGGCGTTCGGCCAGGGTATGGGGTAAGTTTGCGCGGGCCCATTTAAAGGCTGGGCGAAGATCAGATGAAGGACATGAGGCAAAAGGACGCCGTCCTTACCCTTCTTTCCAATCACATCACGCGTGTATGCGCTGAAACAGTGCTGAAACACGGAGCGGGTGCCGGGCCGCAATCCCGCGGTTGTCGATTGACACGGTCGGACGCGCGAGCGAAAGCGCGGACGGCTTGATGACCTCCACCCCGGACGCTCCCCCGACAGTCTCGACGCTCCCAATCCTCTCTCCGCCCTCCATCCCACCCTCTCTATCATATGACTCCCATCGCACCGCGCACACGCCATTGGTCATCGATAATGGTTCCACAAGCTTGAGGTTCGGCTTCGCCACCTCAACGACACCCCAGGTCGCGCCGAATATAGTCTCAAAGTTCAAGGAACGGAAAGCTGGGAAACAGCTTCTGCTGTTTGGCGATGCGGTGGACGCAGAGGGCGGTGCTCGCTCGCAGGCCAAGACTCCATGGGAAGGCGATGTGTTACTCAACTTTGACGCGTTGGTGAGCCATGTATCAATGAAGATAAGCCATATATTTGTCTTATTTGTCTGTGATGAGTAGGAGCACGCATTGGATTACGCTCTTATTCAGCTCGGTGTCGACACGTCAACCGTTGACCATCCTGTAATCATGACGGAACGGCTAGCCTCACCCATCCACTCCCGA
This sequence comes from Russula brevipes, assembly GCA_022496215.1. Classification (NCBI taxonomy): domain Eukaryota; kingdom Fungi; phylum Basidiomycota; class Agaricomycetes; order Russulales; family Russulaceae; genus Russula; species Russula brevipes. The sequence continues at coordinate 39,538 of WTXF01000119.1, read as the reverse complement.
GCTCGTGGGTCGCTTGTTCTTTGGGCGTCCCCGTGCTTATTGATTTCTAGTGACGTCGGAACTTATGTTCGAGCTTTACTCTGTCCCATCTCTCACATATGCTGTCGACGCCGTCCTCTCCTTCTATCATAACAATCTCCCGTCTCCGCCTTCCTCACCACACACTGCTAGCGGTCTTGCTATATCATTTAACACTTCTTCCACCTCCGTCATCCCAATTCTGAATGGAAAAGGTATCATGAGCCAAGCTAAACGGTACGCGCTCTACCCACCTGGTTATGATGGCGTTCCTTCAATTGACCCGGGTCATACAGGATACCTTGGGGTTCCCAACAAGCATCTGAATACCTCCTCAAACTCATACAGCTCAAGTACCCAACATTCTCTACACGCATTACAGCTGCCCATACGAATGTACGTGTCCAATTCATATCATATGCTGGCGTTGTTTACCAACGCACATCAACAGTGGGCCCTACATTCGTTCTGCGAAATGTCTCCAGACTACACGACACTCCTTCGACGCCTACGCGATCCGTTGCAACTGCGTGCTGTGGAACGTATCATACAGTTTCCGTTCGTTCTTCCTGCTGCAGATGAGCGTACAGAAGAAGAAATCGCTCGTGCAACAGAGAAGCGGCGTGAGCAAGGTAAAAAATTACAAGAAATGGCAGCTAAAGCGCGCCTTGAAAAGGTGCTGTAGCTTAATATATGCTTGTTCTCAGCCATTTATGAAGTGTCAACGTTACGAGCAGCTCGTTCAGAAGGAGAGCGACCTACAGTACCTGACAAATCTGAAGGAGCGCCGAGCAGAGGAGACAAAACGGGAATGGCAAGTGCGTGCCATGTTTCTGGCGTCTCGTTAGACCTTTTTTGCTTATTCCAGATCCTGGCGACAGAGTCTGCTCCAATCAGAAGGCTTCAGTGATGATGCAGCCCTAGACCAAGCCATCAAGAAACTTGAAGCTGACCTGAAAAAGACGCGAAAGAAAGCCGCGAACGACGGTGACGACGTCATAGTGATCACCCATTCTCGAGACTTGCGAGCTGTACTGATATATCGTCGTTACAGGGAGAGCCCTCCTTCCCGCTCGTTGACACGCCTGATGACCAGGTAAGGCCCTTTTCCCCTGAAATAGTCGTCATTGAATACCTAGATCCTTTAGCTTGACGAAGAAGGTCTGAAAGAGAAGAAGAAACAAAAGCTCCTCAAAGCAGGATTCGAAGCTCGGGCGCGAGCACGTCGCGAGAAAGAAAGGGCGCTGGAGGAGCGCGCTGCGGAAGAGCGCAGGGAGGAAGAGGAGCGAGCCACCGACCCATCAGCGTGGGTTTCCCGTGTCCGCGCCGAGCACACTTCTGTCATGGAACGCATCAAGGAACGCAATAGGCGGAAAGCTGCACTCGGCGACCGCAAGAGCGCAGCTTCACAAGCACGGATGAAGAGCATTGCCAGTCTTGCTGCCGAAGAACGTGTCGGGAAAAAGCGTCGTAAAGGGGGAGGGGGTGCGTGCTCTTGTCGTGGTTTTCTGACCCCTTCGCTTGTTCACCCTAGCTGTGTAGAGGATACGTTTGGCGCAGACGACGAGGACTGGGCTATCTATCGCAAGATTGTAGTTATCACCCTCCTTATTGTGTCGTACCAGTTACGTGCTGAACTCATCTTCACCAGAACACTGCAGCTGTATCCTCGGACGAGGAGGACGACATGACGCAGTTACAAGCAGTCGAACAGAAGCTTCTCACCCACGATCCCATGTTTGGTATTGATCAGACGCATGCCGCGCTCTCTTCCCAACGTTCGGCCTTCATGTCGGCCTTCCGTCCGCAGTACATAGACGGTGATGTCGAAGGTGTGCTTCCTCGTCCGCCTTTTCCGATGCACGGGATACGGAAGAACCCAAATTTAACGGCGTCTTATCGTAGGACGCGCGCGGATCCACCTGAGCATCGAGCGCTGGCGTGTATGCGAGACGTGGTTCTCGCCGAGCATGGCGGGTGTCGACAGTGCCGGACTCGGCGAAGTGCTCCACAACGTCCTCTCGTCATTCCCTCTCAACGACCGCGGACTTCTTGTCCAGGTACGTCGTTTTTTTTTCCCACTTCCACCCCATCCCCGCCCGCTCCTTACTTGTGCGACCCCCGCTTACCAATCCCACCCCCTCCCCGCACTCCATCCCTTCGGCACAGAACGTGTTCTTGACAGGTACGCCGGCACGGATGCCCGGTCTCTCGGACCGTCTTCAGGCGACGCTGCGCCCGATCCTCCCACCGGAGATGCCGCTGCGGATCGTGCGCGCGGCAGACCCATCGTTGGACGCGTGGCGCGGCATGGCGGCGTTCGCGCAGACGGAGGAATTCGCGCGCGTGGGCGTGACGAGGGCCGAGTATGAGGAGTGGGGCGGAGAGCGCGTCCGCCGGTGGTGGGGTGGGAATTGGAATGCGAGCGTGGTGTGAAGGGGGGTGGCGGATGCAATGTGAATGAATGTGGTGGATCGTTACTGGCCGAGGCTATATCGCCAGACCCCCGCGGCAGTACTGGACGTCAGGATCGAGGTCACGGTGGGGGTATTGCGCGCATGGTATGGACGTAGACTGTGGTTATCTCCACCCCGGATGAGGTGGTGGGTCTAGTTCGGGGGACCTTGGCAGGCCACACCACCGATTCTTGCCGGGTCGTTGGTTCCATGTACAGAGGTCTCTCTAGAAAGTTCCAGGTTGGCTTTTTGTTGGGACGACAGTTTGCTGGCAATGTGAATACCCACTAGCTGGGTCAAATGCCCGCGGTATACCCTGTCTCTTGTCCGTCTCCAGCGATATTGATGGTGTGCAATTTATTGGTACCACTGACACCAGCACCTACTCTCTGGTGGTGCGATCAGAGAAGGCTCCCTTGGGACAGCGTATAACCCGAGGGCAGACGTTGCCTTTGTATTTGGGGAACGCATCATAGACATTTTACGACACTATACGGGACTTTCCACCCGGTCCCTTGAATCAATGATCTCATTGGGAAAGTAGGGTAATCAGCCAAAACTCGTAGACCTGGAATACGCATGGCACCGAACTTGAAGCGGTGAGTACTTCTCCAGAGCATGCCGTGGGCGCGACGGTTCATTCTAAATTACACGGAGGACCAAGACCACGAAACACGTGACGAAAGGCCTGTAGTGACATAAACCGGAAACATCGTGCGGGAGTGGGTGGTGGGTGGACAGCAGATTTCTAAACTGAAGGTAGGTAGAGGCCACTAAATGGGTGTGAAATGTAAATAAACGTCAGGCTAGAATTGAATCCTGCCGGTGCAGTTTGTTAAACCTAAAAAAGTTGGGCGTTCATATAAGAGGGCCAGTAGCAGCGGGCTAGTGAACGTACCTGACGTCTCGACATCTCAATAATTGTGCAACAGGCATAGCTAATGGAACATAGGGAGTGGTGAAGGCGTTCGAGTCTCGAGAAGGCGAGACATTCGTTCATAGTGTTCACGTTCATGTTCATGTACTTGCTCCCAATGGACAGTCACAGGCTGATCGGACAGCTGGCGCATAGCGAGAAATGGCTCGATGACATCCTCCACCTGTACCTGCGGTAACGTAAGAATGCGCAACGCAGGCAACACTTCTGTGGCTCCCTCCCGCGCGAGCTCTCGCAGCGTGTGTGCGACGTATGAACCTGGCATCATTGACACATGCAGGCTCTGCACGGCAATGAATAGACGGAGAAAATTCAAAGTTTCCTCTCGTTGTCGACGTGACCCCATTTACTTGGAGAATAATCACAAACCCCAGTGATCTTCAGCGAGTCGACGCAAGAGAAGAGGGGCGATAGCTCCTTCAGCACCGGCTTTATCAATAAGACTTGTTCAGATTGCACGTCGGAATCCACCTTGAAAACAGTCCGGGACCCAAGGATAACCTTAGCGAACTTGCTGTCGAAGTTCATTTCCGCTTGATCGAATGGCCCGAGCCTTTCTGTGCGAGCGATGAACTGGCAGAGTTGAGCTGTGGGGAAGGCCCGGGTGGGCTCGTAGAAGAGGTTTACCTCCAGGCCGATTAGGAGCGGAGCATCGATTCGTGCGACGAGCTCTTCCAAGTAAATACCATCGCTTTCGAATGAAAAGTCGGTGAGAGAGGGAAGGATGGCGCGTATCGGAGGATGTTTACTTGTCGGCGGGTGAGGGAGATATTGTCCCAAGTCCACAAAGAAGGAGAGGTGAAAGGATTCGAGGTTGGGCAACGAGGTCAGGCAAGTACCATCGTCTCAGGGGAAATGTAACCAGCGCACGGGATATCGTAGAGCGAAAGCGAGACAAGGTGACTGGTGGACGAAAGAAGTTGGGTAATGCGAGAAATCCGATGCCGGCCAAGGTGAACGATCGTAAGCGAGGAGCATATCCACCCAGGAATGCATCGGGAAGGTCCAGCTCCCTGAATATAGTCGTTGTAAACAAAATATGAACATGTGTCAGAGCGGGAAGTGGCTCCAGCATTGCGGCGGTCATTCTTTCCCAGTCACAACATCCCTCCGGGTCGTTGATTTCGATCGAGGATATGCGATCACGGCGTTCGAGTGCGGCAATGATATTCTCCGTTGACCACGTAATCGGATCTGTTGAGAGATTAAACTGCACGGCAATGGGGAGGGGCGGCCATATATCCAGTGATGTCGCTGCTGGTGTTTTGTCATCGCAGATGAGTAACAAATTCAGATACTGAGGCGACGCAAAGACGACGTTTCGCCATCTTCGGCATACATCAACTAGTGTTTTCCACCTCCTTGTAGTGAAATGTTCCCCTCCGTAGAAATAAAAAATTTCTAGGAGGACATCGTCGGGACATATGTCGATTGTCACTTGCCCTACGCTGAACATGTCAGAAGTTGGTGCAGACGGGGCACGGAAGACCTACTAGTATGGTGATGCCGTACCTCAAAAGGCTCTTCCTGGAAGTGTACAGAGTGCCCCTCCATTACAAGGATTTCAGGAGGTTCGAGTCGATGACCTAGAGGCAAATGAGGGCGAAAACAATTTGGGCAATGATGCGAAGAGGCTAGATCTTGGAGTGGGGCTGTTCAAAAATTACTAGGGTTATTTAAATATTTCAATAAGGGACCGACTTCAATAGTTGGTCCGGCGACCTTTCGATACGCACTTTGTGAGGGTTTATCGAACTTTCATCTCGTTCATCGTTCATCACGAGGCGACCGTGGGAACTGATGCACTGATGGATTGATGACTTGATCGGGCTCGGCAATCAGGTAGTCATAGATGCGGTCCACGCGATCAGGTCGATCAGGCTTCGGCTACGAAAAATGAACTGTTTTTCACTCTCCCTTTTACCATTGATGCTTCGCGAGTTTTCTTAGGTCTCCTTTGATACGATAGCTGGCGACGCCAAAGACCTTGAAGGCTTGGGTGCCACCGTTCATTCTAAATTACAAGAGGACCAAACTTTGAACCACGAAACGTGTAAACAAAAGGCCCGTATGTGGCATAAACCGGAAACATATGCGGGAGTGGGTGATGGATGATGCGATGATGGGCTGGAGATTTCTAAACCGAAGGTAGATATAATGGGTGTGAAATGGAGTGCAATGTCAGACTAGAATTAAATCCTGCCGGTGCAATCTGTTAAATCTGACAAAGTTGGGCGTTCATATACAGTAGGAGGACCAGATGGCAGCGGGCTAGTGAACGTACCTGATATCTCGACATCTCAAAAATTGTGCAACAAGCATAACTAAAGGAACACACTGGCAGTGGGTGAGGGCGTTCGAGTCTCGGGAAGGCGAGACATTCATTGATAGTATCCATAGTCATATCTAGGCACCTGCTTCCAGTGGGCAGTCACAGGCCGATTGGACAGCTCGCGCATGGCGAGAAATGGATTGATGACATCCTCCACCTGTACCTGTAAGGTAAGAATGCGCAACGCGGGCAACACCTCTGTGGCTCCCTCCCGTGCGAGCTCTCGCAGCGTATGTGCGACGTATGAGCCTATTTTAGCATCCTTGACACATGCACTCCGCACGAAATAAATAGACGGAAATTTTTCAGAAGTTCCGTTTTCTTTCTCGATGTATTCCCAACTACTTGGAGAATAATCACAAGATCCGGTGATCTTCAGCGAGTCGATGCAAGAGAAGAGGGGCGAAAGCTCCTCTAGCATCAACACCATCAATCGGACCTGTCCATACAGCGAGCCGGATTTCACCTTGAAAACAGCTCGGGATCCAAGGATGACCTTGGCGGTCCGGTTGCGAAAGAGTATTTCCGCTTGATCGAATGGGTTGAGCCCTTCTGCGCGATGGACGGCAAAGTTGGTTGTGGGGTAAGATCGTCGGCTCGTACGGTTGTCAACTTGTCAAACCATCAACGGATCACGTCAACTTGAACACTTTAATTTCGCTCACCGCTCACCGCGCTCACCCATCGGGACTCCGAAAAAGCCTAATTGGTCATCAGTCATCTGTTACCATCCCGCCGAAAACAGAAAATCGACAGGTCTAAGTGTGCAATGCGTGATAAGAGAATAAAAGGTGGAGGACGCCATTGTTGCTACTTGAAGTCATATCTGGAACCCCCGATGAGACAGAGACAACAGTGCGGGGCAGCACGTGACTGGCATCTTGCCTCGGATGATCGTCAAGAGTTACCTTTACCCGTCCCAGGGCAGGTGGCAATTGAGTAAATCGACTGGGCGCTCCGTTTACTCTGTCACGAGGCTTTGGATTACCGGCGCTTGCGGTCCTTGACTTCACCTATAACGCACAACGTTGCCCCGGCTTTCTCATCTTCAACGACACACTTCACCATTAATTGATCACATGAGCCGTTCGAATATGCGGCACAAGCCTTCGTCTATTCCTAAAGGGGTCCTCGATGCAGAGTTTTTTCAGCCAGAGCTGTTGAAGGGTCTGGGTGATGAGGCCGTCGATGTGGCGATCCAGTCAATCCAACAGTTTATTCGACCAGACACCGTCAAGTTTATCCTTGAAGTTGCATTAGAGCGGCGGGGTTGTCTGGAATTCCTCTTGTCATGTGAGTTGCACAATTTCTTATGTGCCACAATCATACCTTGCCGACTTCTATGGTTAGCCGTATCGTACGATAGGTTCAACCTCGTATTGAAGTGGGTCGACGAAGCATTCCCACTCGACCTCGATGACTACGCTGCGACGTCTCTCTGTGCTAAGATCATTTCGACCATTTCCATGTCGCTGATATTCTTCCAATTCCCGAACGAGGATGAGCGCCCTCGGGATTTAGAGTCATCTCACAAATTCGTAGTCCTCTCGAATACCCTTCTCCCAGTTCTTGTCGGTGTCACTCAAAGTTCCTTCTCGGAAGTTGAAGAGGGCCCTGTGAAAGCCTCTCAAAAGGCGAAGAAATATGCCAAACGAACCCGACGGCCAACCAGGTCTATCGACGTGACGCCGTTCCGAGCACTCAATCTCGAGATACCTGCTACTCGCGATGAAGCTAACGGGATGGCGCTGGAGATTTTAACGAAACAGAAGAAGATCCTTGTGGTATTATGTTCGTAATCTTCTTCCCGACTCCTTGACTCACATTCTCTCTCTCTCCTAGTCATATCTTGACATTCTCCGCCTTGAATCACTCACATGCGCATTTATGAGAAACTATATCCCCTCTGCTGCTGCCGGATCAATTGCCAAAGAAGGGGACGCGCTTTTAGGCAACCTATCTGACCAGAGCGTTGACACACCGGAGATCCCTGCTGCCTACCCTCAAGTCCAACCGATGAAGGCTGCCCTGTATTTCGATAGCGCCGAAGGGTTTGGGCAGTGGCGGATTTTTGTTTCAGGGAGAGCAGACCGCAATCTTCGCGAGACAAGGAAGAAGGACGGAAATCTTTTTCGCATCACGCTCAAGAAGATCAAGTAATCGTTTGCATTCGCTCTGATATCTGCCTGCCACCTAATCGAGGAATTTCCTGTAGAGAGCTATCGAACGGCCATTTCTCGGATGACAACCAAAAACGCTTGACCGGCCAAAATATACCAGTCCCGATCTATGAGGCCAAGATGACGCGCGATTCACGTCTAGTGGTGGGCATGTCCTACGTCTTGTAGATTTCCCATCTCACCAAAGCATAGTATCAAGTTGATTGCGTCCAGGACTTTGATTGTCATGTGCGTGTCCTTGATCTCAACGCCTATTTTTTAATCAAATACCTGATTACCACAGGTCGAGTCTCAAGGTGTGCCTCATTAGAATGCGCAGCGCATATGCCTCAGATAGGCGCAGTTATCAGAGTGTTTGGAATATATACCCACGCCCAACTGGATAAACGCCTATGGGATTCCATGGGTTGTCAACTTTCGCGTAAGGGCAAGGAGTACCAGAGACGGTACGCGTGCTCTGTAGCGGACCGTTACACTCCTGACCTACCATACTGCAGTTGCGCGTTCCGAGCTGACCCCGTGCATAAAGGGGACAAAGTCGTACCTCCTGCTTCTTTCCCTCCAATGCCGCTCCTGGATCCCAAAATGATACCCGAGGAACTGCCTACCGTCAGCGACGAGGTACTAGAAAAGGTTTGTCAGAATTTGATATCTGATAGCTACTTGCTGATTTCTGCCTGAAGCTTCACGAGATACTTGTGTTAGCCCTCTCCTTCAGAAGGAAGTCGTAAATGTTTCGCTGATAACAGATCATAGACTCGAAAAATTTGTTTCTTTTTCACAAGTAGGTGCTTCTCACTGAGCCCGGTGGTCAAAGTCGCTTACGATCGGCACGATATCAGGCGCTGCTCACAAGTACGCCACTCTTCTGTAGTTGGTATTTTTTGACAATATCTGTCTTGGCAGGTATCCTTGCAGACCAAGACGTCATTCACGTTTTCCAAGTATCGTAAGTTATCCTACCGTAAATGTGTGCGCACCATAATGACACCCGCGGTTCTACAGCCCTCACGAGCAAGAGATTATTGAGCACGCTCATTCTTGTTTCGTCCAGGGACGCAGTGGCACTGGGTATGGGCTATTGTCCTTTCCACGTCAAAGTCTTACCTGATACCTGACGAACAGAAAGACTACGACTATGCTCTTCAAAATGCTGGGCATGGAGAATTCTTGGCAGCAATATCGTGAACTCAGACCCGAGCGCCCACGCCAGCTCTTCGTTACCCAGTCAAGGATGCTTGCTGATAAGGTTGAGGAGTACTTTATCAAGCTCCTCCAATCGCTCGTCCTTGCATCGCAAACTGAGAGTAGCATTTCTGACCTCCTCCAAAGACAAAGGAATAGGGAAGAAGCGGGGTTGGTGGACCAAGACGAGGCCCCCAATTGGCGTGATGATCTCCCTCGGAGATTCTCCGAACTCCAGGACTCCCACTTTCCAATGTTCATCACATTCGACAAAGTGCGACATGCTTCGCTTCTCAAGTTGTTGTTTCCTTCGTTGACCTTCATCTCAGTTATCTGGCATGATCGAAGCGGATATGAGCGACCCTCTAGGCACCGTCACCGATGAAGGCTTGTTGGAAAGTCACAAAGCATTGTCTAGCGAGTACATGCTCCAGAAACGGAAATCGTTCATATCATTTGATGTTTTCCGGGCGGAGTACTGGGGGCACTTCCCGCAGTCCCTCACCAAAGGCCTAGGTCCGTCCCAGCTGTCCATCGGCTGAGATACGCTCACGCTCACATCGTTTCCTCAGATGTGTCTCTCGTATTCAGTGAATTTATGGGTGACTACCAAACTACCCTGTCGTGGGTGCAGTTTCGTTGATTACTCTTCTAGGTGTCATCAAAGGTTCCGAAACAACACTCAATTCGGAGAATCATTTCCTTGATTATGACACCTATTCAAATCTCAGCGCACGAACCCAAGCTACGTTTGCGGGCAAGCGCAAGGAAATCTATGCTCTCTTTGAAGCCTATCGGAAGATGAAGCGCAAACGCCAAGAGTATGATGCTGCAGATCGGTAAGTGCAGAGATTATCTTATCAAACCATCTTTATCATGACCTCCAGGACGCACGCGATTCTCCGTGACATAGCGAAGGATGGTATCAAAGGCCGAAGTATTGACTTCCTGTTTGCATTTCCCTTGTGACACGTGGTCCATAGCTCACGTCTTGAAACAGATACGTCGACGAAGTCCAAGACAACCTACTGATTGACACAAAACGTAGGCACTTGTTGGTTTAAACCCGCATCGAAGGAACTTAACGACCATGCAGTTCTCAGAGCCATTTGCTGTAACCCGGATGGTCAATTTTGGGCAGGGGACACAGCGCAGACAATTTCGGTTGGGAGCTCCTTCCGTTTTGACGACTTGAAGGCTTTTTTGCACCGGAATGAGGTAAACCATTTCCGTCACTCAAATTATAAACCTTGAACTGGCATCCGAAATCACAGGAACATCTGAGGCAGCAATTCGCTGGGATCATCGCTCCGCGTCCGCCGAAGTCCTTCCAACTTGTCACCAATTTCCGCTCGCACGGCGGGATAGTGAAGTGTGCTCATTCGGTCATAGTGCTCATCACGGGATTTTGGCCCTATGCGATAGACACCTTACCGGAAGAGAAAGGGATCGTGGACGGGATCAAACCTGTTTTCTTCAGCGGTTGGGATCAGGACAATGTCCGATACGAATCATTCCTTTTCGGCACAGCGTTAGTTCACCTTGTTTCTTCGTCTCGGCACTTACATTTCAATATCTCAACAGCGGACATCACATCGAGTTTGGAGCGCAGCAATGCATCTTGGTGCGGAGCGACGCGGCAAGGGAGAGGTTGAGAGAACAAGTGGGCGATATCGGTCTCATCATGTGCGCCCCTCTTTATGGGTCAATTCGCCGAGATGTTGACCGCCTCCTATAGGACCTTTACGAGAGCAAGGGTTTAGAATTCAACGACGTGGGTCGTCTGTTCTGTCTAACCCCTCTGTATCTGAGATGAACGGTTAACCTAGGTACTCCTCTACAACTTCTTCGAGGACTCTCCTGTCGATGTCGCCCAGTGGCGCGTCGTTCTCAACGCAATCGACCGCGACCGGCGTGAAAAGATCCCTGCCCCGACCTTTGACGAAAATCGTCATGCAGGAGTCTGTGCGGAGGTACGTACGATAGCGAGTTTGCTTCCGCCGATACTTCATATCCCGAATAGCTGAAGTTTCTCTACGTTGCCATCACGAGGGCCAGAAAGAATCTTTGGATTGTCGACCGCTCTGAGACCGCGGAACCAATGCGGGTATGAAGAAAGTTTCCTCACTCTTTATGGGAAGACAACCTAAACGGTTCACTTATTCGCCCCAGATATACTGGTCCTCGGAAAGTCTTGTCCAAAATTGCGCACCGGGAACTGATGTACCCCAATTCGCTGTCTCTTCGGCCCCCGAAGAGTGGGCCAAGATGGCGAGGACACTGTTCTCCCACAAGAGGTACTTCCAAGCCATGCACAGTTACGAGCGTGCAGGGATGCCCCGCGAGAAGGCCATTGCATACGCATATCATCTCCGTGAACAGGCTCGCGGAATTCCTATCCGCAATCGTCCGGGAGACAACGAGCGACGAAGTGCATATACCAAGGTTGCTGGGGCTTTTTTGGCCTCTGCCCAAGAGGCAACTATCCTTCGCGAGCGAAACGAATACTACCGTATCGCAGCTGAAGCATTCCTAGTTCTGGAAGAACACGCAAAGGCTGCACAGGCATTCGAGAAGGCTTCCAAGTTCACGGAAGCGCTCAACACTATCGTCATGCGGGCATGTTCGACGAGACGGTTTCTGTCATCAAAAACCACGGACATGTCGTGGACTCCTCGGTTGCGGCCAAGCTCACTGACGTTGCGAGATATTATTATCTTGAACGTGGAGACTCAAGTGTGTATACCCTTTTCCGTCTTCCCCTTACTATATTTACGGCAGTCTACAGGAAAGCATCGCGCCTGTTCTCTAGCGTCGAAGAGGAGCTGGAATTCGTCAGAGACTGTGATCTCGATATCGCTGAAGTCAAATCCTCATTGAGCGAAACCAATTTTTGGAGGCCGCAGATCTTCACGTTCGGGAGAATAGAATGCTCGACGCCGTTGAGGTTCTCCTCAAGGATAAGCTCTCGAAGGAAGCGATTCAGCGCGCATCTCGGACCTTGCTTGGCGCTCTTTGGAACGTCCTCTCGTTCGGCATACTACCAATGGATCTAGGCAGCGAGTCTCAAGCCAGCCTCAAGAGAATGTTACTGCTCGTTGGGAAGTTTGATCTATCTGTTCTTGAAGAGAGGTCACGGCGAGAGGTCAGATCTCTCGTTTTGTTAGTACAGTATGGTCTCCGGCTGATTGATTCTCAGTTCCAAATGTTCTCAGCAATTTGCAAGAATGACGTCGCTCAATTATTGAACCTAGGAAGGGCATTTTTTCTGCTAGATGACAACAAGCCCGCGGCTCTCCTCTGCTTCGATCACTTCTTCCGGGATACGAATAGGCAGACAAAATCACTGGCTCTGATGTTGAAATTCTCACCAAGTCAATGGCTCTCTGTAACTATGCAACACTCATCCAGGAGGTCCACTCTGCTATTGAGCCGTTGACCAAGAAAAGAATTCAGAAGATCTTCTCATTCACGGTACATCCTGGGGGGCTTGTATGCCTCCCGCGCGGTACATTCTTCCATAGCGCTTTCGAAAGTTCTCAAAGACAACGCCCAATGGACAAAGACGCCATGGTGGAAGTGAGATTCTTTTATCATCTGTATCAGTCGGCGCTCAGGCGCCGATTGAGAGAAAAGCTAGAGGAATATTCCAATAACTCTCTGTCTGTCCGCGTATTCGATCCATGTGAAGCCTTTGCCTCTGGGCGCTGTGATCGTACTGATTGCCAGCGGCAACACCGACTCGATCATACGTGGTTTGAAAGGCGTCTACAATTTCATCTGTTCCAAATTTCAATCCTACAGTCGCTTCGCTTTAGCATCGACTCACGACAGAACATAAACTGGATTACAACCGTTTGGTTCGAACGACTTTACGACATCATTAACCCAGCCCACCATACCTTTGGGTCTTCCATGAATATCACTCTCCATACCAACCGACAAACTTCACGGACAATCGACTTGCTAAAGACCTTTTGGATCTGGCCAATGCTCAGTGAGCTAGATCCATACGCACAGAGACAAAAATTTCTGTCGACATTTCTGAGATTGGTGGACCTGGGTTCGTTCATCGACAGCAAAGCGCTCTTCGATCACCTCGGCCGCACCTCTGTAGTTTGTCGATATCAGCCACCTTTGTTCATGCGCGGCCCGAAGAACAGGTACGTTGTTAACGACATCATCGATTTTTTATGTGGAAAGGGTGGCGGGAGCGTCCACCTTGGTGTATTGTCCATGCAGTGCGTTTTTTGCGGCCTCTACTGCTCCGTTCTCGATCTAAGGGACGTTTCACAAATTTCTAGACATATCCTCAGTAGCAAGATTCCGGTTGAAGTCACGGTGTTGTGTCGGTTTTTGGAGCTTGTTACAGGCTCGTTTATCATGGCGTCGGCGTTCAGGAGGTCTGGGTCACCCCATGGAGTGACCCTCCCACGTAGCTGGATCCTTGAAAATGCGCAGAAACTTCATAGAGTGCAAAACAAGGATGCTCACTATAAGGTGGTTGTGGAAATTATGAAACCCTTTCAAGACCTTTTGGAATGCATTTACAGTGGCAACGACACCGGTAAGTCGAGCTTGGAAAACCTTTCATAGTTCCTCAATCAACTGCGTTAGATCACATACTCTACCAGAATAAGCCATTGCGTACTATTCCAGGTATTCCTGCATCGGGGAAGATCCGAAATATCGTCCTTGCAAGGCTGTATGTACCCGTACCATGGGCACTCGTGAATTGAGATCGCTAACGCAATGCACTATTCTTAGGTGCAGGATCATCTGTTTACGTGAGTTCCTAATTTTATAATGCAACCCAATGACATTGCTCACTATGCTGATCAGTGGGATTTAATTGCCAAAGTATACAGGAGCTCGCCTTAGGATCCATCACACACCTTCGGAAAAAAGACGGCACGAGGAAGTTTTTCTCCTCTTACAGCCAGTCAGTGCAAACTCTTATCATTCTAAGGAAGACAGCTGAACAAAGCTTAGATATGTCAATGCACGAGGGTGGAGGGAACTTGCTAATACAGTAACCTCATCAATCCCCCCAACACCGCTTGAAGAGATGATAACCCTAGTCGATGAAAAGAAGAAACCTTTGCGCACTTTTCGTGGGGTGCGCCTCGTTAGGTTTAGAGACATCGAGGACATTCGCTGGCAACTCACCATGGCTGCTGGCCCCCCGTCGGAGTTGAACCCCACGGCGGCGCCATTTATTCCTGGCCAGGCACACCTACAGGCGAACAGCGCAGAACCCTCAGTCGAAGCCTCTACAGATGAGGCGGATGACGACCACTCAGTTCAGGAAGCTGCAGAAGAGGAAGATACAGAATTGGCTGAAGAGGCCGACGGTGCCGAGATCATGGAGCCTGTCGGGACCACATTCATGGAAGTATCGGAAGAAACTCTCGCCGAACAGCAATCTGCGGCGAAGACGTTGCAATCCTACTATCGTCGACTCCTGACCGGCCGCACTCATCGAATTGCTAATCCAGAACTAGGACTAGCAAACTTTCGGAGGGCCCAATTCGAAGCCTTTGCGAAAGCAGCAGCAGACACCACCGTTTGGCCGTCGAAATCGCTTTATCGGCCCGTTTTCTTAGGCGCTCTCCCTCATCTACTCGCCAGTCTTGACTATGCATTGTCGACTGTGATGGAGAAAAGGCAAAGGTGAAGCGGCAGACACGCCCGGGTGAGAAACACCAGGGAATTGAAGAGCTCATGGAACGACGAACCTACCTAACGTACGTGCCTTGATGGATGTACATATTGCTCACTGAGGCCGACACATGACTTAGAACCACGATCAAACGTATCAAGGCCCTCCGAACAACCCTTGAAGCTCCATCGCAATTCCACACGCAGAGAGACCTCAAACGGCTAGAAGGTCATGTCATAAACGTTAGTGCCGTCGTCAACGAAATACCCAGGGCAAAGGAGGAGCTGGTCTTCGACATGGAAATGGCGGGCGCATGGAGGAGACATGTGAAGGAAAGGCAGAAACCTCCCAAAGTCGAGAAACCACTGTTGAACACTGACGACCTTGACGACGTCTTTTATTTTTCTCCCATGTCTGTCTGACCCGATGTGATGTATGTGATGTACTGTGGGATTCGGGCGCGGCCTAGGGACCACAAACTGTGTATACTATAAGTACCCAAGATATGAGAGTGGAGTGTACAGCGTAAGCATTGCAGCTCCGAGTCGATGTCACCGACATGACCCCAGGGAAATATCTATATCTTCGGGCTGAAGCATTCGAAACACGAGTGTGAGTGTGTGATCGGCCCAAGGGGAAGAGTAGACTTGGAAATAGAGAAAAGAGGGATGAGCAATGGAGGAAACATGGCTAGACGCGAGACGAGACGAGACACGAAGGCAAGAGACGAGTGCGCATGGCGGCGCAGTGCAAGAGACGAAAATTACACAAGGCAGAAGAGGAGGGTGCACGGGCGGCACGAACGCGGGGAGTCGCGATTGACTGGAAATCAACGCATATGGAAGAAAGTAAAAGAAAGGGCGAGGAGAGGAAGAGGCAAGAGTGTCGGTATTCATAGCGACAGAGGGGGCCTGAACGTCGTGACGTCGTCCGATGAAGGCCGATGGGGAACGACTTGAAATGTGTCGGTGGACGGTGCGCACGGCGGGTGGCGTTGCGGTGACTACGAATAACGAAAAATTCAGTACAAAGAAAAGCTCAGAAGGAGGACACGAGGGGGGATGGCGACGAAGGGGGAAAGCGCTGCAGAGGAACCAAAGGAGGACGGCGGCGGCAACGGCGAAATCGAACCGCGAAGAGGGCTTGGGGGACGGACGCGAGGGTCCAACGGGCGTGGTCTTGACGCCGGCGATGGCGAGGTGTCAGCGTGTCAGCAAGAGGGCGACGGGTGACGCAGCGATCTGCGACGGGTTGAATCAAAGGGGGAATGTCGAAGGTCTCCTTTCGTCTTTTCCCTTCGACATTCCCTCTGGGCTTGGCACTGGTGGGTGAGACTTGGGCGCTTGGGCGCTTGAGTCACTGCTAACGGCGACGGGCGCTCCGACCGCGTAGACCCGAGCCCACTGGCAGCGTGTATGTGTAACTACAGAACGGACGGAAGCAACGCCCCAAGGACTATGTTCGAACTAGAATCTGCACTGCAGGGCCCACCTCAGGATTCGAGCCCCTTCATTAATTAATATTCTCGCCTGATGTGCGGTTTTGGAAAACTATACGTATTATATCGGCACGGCGGTCACGGTGCCGTGCACCCACCGGCATGTGCGTGCCAGTGCGCGCTGCAAGGGATAAATGATCCGCCCACGACCACGCAAATCTCAATCTCGCTCTGTGCTCAAGAAGGAGATATCATGGTACCTCGCGCACGCTGCCCACTGGCATTCGATAGTTGCTGCGCGCCCCTGCAATCGTGAGCCCAGAGCAGCCTGGGTGAACTCGCCGAGGATGGATGGTACGATAGCGCGTCGAAGGGCGATGCGTGCATCTACGTCACTTGTCGGGTTATCGTTCTTGCCGGTGCCGTAGTGCGGGGTATCATATATCATCACCGTAACCCAGGGCCACAGCAAGGGGCATCATCACAGGTGAAATGGAGTGACCCCAAAGGATTCTTCTGGAACTTTTACGAAGAACATTTCCATCAAGCGTTGTGGTCGGTTGCTTCGCCTGCCACCATCAGAATTCGAGCGAGGCACTGCTCTGCCGCACCTGTTCTGTTCTTCGTTCGCGAGCCCTGCTGCGTCCTCGGGAAAGATGTTTAGTACCCATCCACATGCTACCATCTGTTGGAGGTAATACATCGCATGCGCCAGCGCCAATAATGCCAGATGCTCGTGTGCATGGCTATTTACCCTATGCGTCGACAGACACTGTGGGAAGAACAGATAAATGGAAGTCTGTTGTGTATACCGATCAGAAGACTGTGACGGCCGCTTCCCCCGGTATCCATTGTCACGTGAATAGAGGATTGACGGGGCAGGCAAAATCGTACTTCTTGTGAAACGTTTGCCTAAGGGCACGGGTGCGCTTCCCACTCCTCTGACCATGCGCGAGATCAAAAGTTCGTTTTTCTTTCTTTCTTTTTTTTTTTTTTCGTTGACTTCGAGTTCACGCCGTACTTGCCATTCATGTAAGGCCCGGGGGGCTTCCATGCTGCCAGTGGCGGTGGAATCGCCCCCTGGTGGTTTTCGCAGAAGTGTTCGAATGGCGCGATGCGCACCCCCACATAGATAGGTACCTTGGTGGCTTTTCGCTCGTGTGACCCCAATTTGATTGCGCAGGCAGTTAAGGGGGCCGATGCGCTCTCATATTAGCTTCTTCCGTCGACGCCACCCTGCGAAAGGGACAAATGACCGTACCTGTGGCTGCGCCGGCGAGCGCCAAACATGACATCAACAGAAAGGGATGGCGCACCGACCGGCCTCGCGAGACCTCGATCCGAGTCGCTTAAGGTTCTCCCACCAAAGTCCATGATCGATCTACACGATCGACGCTGTGCTCTATATGACGGACGGACGCTTCCCCCCCCTCCCAATCTCGACCTCAAAAATCAGTGAGCAAGGCGTACCGGCGGCGCCGGCTGGGCAAGCAAAAGAGCGCTCAATCAGCTGCGTCTGCGCCACAACCCCAAGTCATTTAGTACAAAATCGGCGGATTGCGAGAGGGGCGGACGTTCGAAAAAGAAAAAAAAGAAAAAGAAAGAGTGGCATGCATGTGCGTGACAGAGCAGTTGCGTCGTCGCTCGTTTTCCGCGTGGAACGTACTAGGATGCCGTAAGTAGTGCCAGTCGGTGGCCCAGACGCGAATCGGCTGAACGGTTCTGCATGTTCGTGTGGGACCGTCGGCGTATACTTATTGGTAAGGGACGAATGTGGGGTCGTCGGTGTGGGGTGAGCCGTTCAACTATTCGGGCCAAGATTCGGGCCGTCTGAGAGGGAAGGCCCGAGTGGCGAGACGAAAATCCCGGTTATATGCGCTTTCCGCGCTCTGAACAGAACAGGTGTCGTGGTCGGCCGATGTATTCAGGTCGTACGATGGGCCTAACGTTCTCGCCCAAACACCACATGCCAATGGGTCACATGTACGCGCACATATGCGGGAGTCGGTGCCTGCCTAGCTGAAAGGGGATATCGTATTCTGTGGTGGCTGGTGGCTGGTGCTCTCTGGGTTCGAGTTCGACTGATCGGCGATCACCGGATCCGTCACCGACAGCGGTCACACGAGCACAAGTTGATAGAAGCATCACTAGTACTGGCCCCAGTACTGTCAATGTCCTCCTCAACGCCTCGACGTCAGCCGCTCGGTACGCTCAGTCTTTAACAGTTGAGGCCTCAACTGTTAAAGACTGAGCGTACCGAGCGGCTGACAGCGGAGTGGCTGCCGTTAATTGAGGTCAATACAGTATGTCTTGATTCAACCCGCAACCCGATGGCCAGGGCGGCGACCGCATTGATAGGGGGAGGCTATAGTGTTATTCGCTATGCCGTGAGGATCATCATTTCTTGCAAACCATTACGGAGCGGCAATGGATGCTCGATTCGTCCGTAGCTGGTTGTTCCTGAACGAGTTGACTATTAGCTCTCGCCAATCGCCATCCCTTGCAGGTCAGTTCCAGAAACGAAGCCCTGAACCGCTCGCGGTGAAATCCCACCCTTCGAGAACGGTCAACTTGGCCCCACGCCCGTGAGCGACGCGGACGACGACAAAACGTATATGTACCTGTGCAGTGAACCAATTGGGGGACATGTGTACGTAACCGTCGAACCCCCTGCCGAACCAGTCACCGCCACCACTGAGACTCGTGCCTAGGCACCCAAGGATGGCTCCACCGTGCGTTGCTCATGTGCCTGTGCCCATCGTCCACGAACATTGCCATACTCGTTGATTTGGGATCAACACACCAGGTGGCACCATTTCCTCCCCCCCAATTTTTTTGGTGGCTTATCCCGGTGCCTCGGCGGCAAACTCGTCGTCGCTCAGGATTCGCGCAAAGTCTCGCTGATCTGGGCATGCAGCGCCTCTGTTGTTGTTCGCGGGGCGCACGGGAAAGATGATCAGCATGACAGAGGTGAGCTGCTATGCGGGACGCACTTGCTCGAGCGACAGCCGCCGCGTACTCCTGATTCGCGCGTTCCATGTCTTCCTCGAGGATCGCGAGGCGCGCAGCCTATGTACACACCACCCAAAAAAAAAAAGGGGGGGGGGCATCAATCTCAAACTCCAACTATGGAGGACCGTATGTCGCCCCGGACCATCCATAGGGTCCGAGGGACACGCGTACCTGAACTTCTTCCGGCTCCGGTGTCGGGAGGGACTGGATAATATGCTCGATCTGTTTGGCCTTGAGCATGAGGTCGTCCACGAGCTCCTTCTTATTTGCTGTGTGGATGGATGATACCGCGCGCGTGTGAGAAAGAGGGGGGACGAGGGGGGAAATGCCGAGAGATGGCGTTACCCTCGAAGACATCCGGCGCATCGACCTTATCCGGGTTACGCTGTTTCGTTACGGGGACCTCCTCCGAGACTTGCGCAAAGTTGACGCGAGACGTGAGATACGCGATGCTGCTTGACATTCTCGTGAGGAGCTGCGCGAACACAAAACAAAAACATATTTTTTTTTCCGTCAGCTCAGTTTAGAGGGCGGGTCCGTCTGGGAAGGCTTGCATTTTGGATCTCATCCTGGAGCTGGGTGATGCGGTCCATGCTCGACAGTTCCTCTAGCATCGCGGTCCGAGACGAGCAATCATCTTGTCGGGTCGGCAACATAAATGCAAGCGTGACGAGTGGGTGTGACGCGTGATGTGACACGCCATTTCCAAAGCTGTTCACAGCATTGCAACCTTCCCTTCATCCCTCCATCCACACCTAGACCACACTTCTCATCTCTGCAATGGGTAATGACGGTGGAAGCATCCCTGACCGTAGGGACCTCGTACGGAACAAGCCAAAGGCTGAACAGGCAGACAAGGCGAATCAAACTCGGGCCCGGTGGTTCTTCTGTGCTCTGTCCAAGGTATGTCCATTCGAACGCAAACGCCACAGGGAACACGTTCACGACTAAACCATAAATGTTCGCACAATAGCGTCCATTGCAAGAGCCCATCGTGTCATGCGACCTCGGAAAGCTGTACAACAAGGATGCAATAATTGAGTTCTTACTGGACCGGTCGGCGTTTGGCGACGGTGAGGAGATATGTGGGCATATACGTTCGTTAAAGGTGCGCATCGTCCCCCCCCCTTCCCCGTTGTGCTCACGCTGATCGACTTTCGCTGCAGGACGTCAAGACACTGTCGCTCACGCCCAATGCTGCACTGAAATCAGAATTACTCGACTCGTCCGTCGACCGAGGGCTGTACATCTGCCCACTTAATTTCAAGGAGATGACAGGAGTGGTTCCGTTTGTGTACCTCTCCACATGTGGCTGCGTCTTTTCTCAGGCTGGGCTCAAAGCTGTCTCCTCCTCGACGCCACCGTCCGATAAGGGGAAGGGGAAGGATAAGGTTGCAGGGGGTGAGGGTGGACCGCAGCCATCTGATGGACAGCTGGACATTTGCCCGCAATGCGCGACCAAGTTTGATCGGTCTGATGATGTGAGGGTGTTGAACCCGAGCAGTGAGGAGGAAGAGCGGATGCGGAGCGCGATGGAGAGGCGGCGAGCTGTTGTTAAAGGCAAGGGAAAGAAGCGAAAGGCAGTTCCTGAAGGAGCGGAGGGAGAGCAGCCAGTTGGGAAGAAGAAGAGTGGAGCTGCTGGGACAGCGAGTTCTGCGCCATCGACGATACCCGCGGCGAGCCGTGCAGTAGCAAGCAGCTTGGCAATGGAGGAGGCAAAACGGAAGGCGCAAATGAGCGACGCGGTCAAGTCGCTTTACCGGCCAAAAGACGGCAAGGCACGGAAGGAGACGTTCATGACTATGGGAACGTTCACGAGGGTGAGTCAGCCTGACTGGACCGGTTGTCTGTCCCACTGCTGACACGGACGATCCAGTACGCTTGAGTGGTAGTGTTAGCTATATACGTCATGTTTTCTTAATAGAAAAGAGAGACAAGCGCTTGCGGAGGGAAGAGCCGTCAATTGTGGCTGAGTCCGATGTCTTTGTCCTGTCTGTCCCGCCATACTCCCGCTCCATGCTCGCTTCTAGAACACCGCCACTTGTCCTCCTCTTTTCCAAAACGCCCCTCCGTATCTCGGGCACCACCTCGCGGTCCCGTCGTATCCTTCGCTCACTCTCCTTCGCCCAATTTCCAACCCACGTTGTCCCTCCTTCGCCACCACCACGCTCGCTTCGCCATACCGTAAACAATCACGGGTTAAATAGTCGCGTGCCCTCCAATACCTCTTCCCATCCTCGCCCCCCTCCCCACCTCACTCTCTCCCCTCCCCTCTCCGTCCTCGTCCTCCGCCCCGCTCGGCCCCGCTCCCTTCGTTTCCCTCCCTTCGCTCTCCCCCACCACCTCCCCGCTTCCCGCATGTTGGTCTCTACGGAGCGCCTGTCCAGCGCATGGCGGCACACTCCCATGAAATGGAACCCTCTCCCCTGGTTCGTCGGAGCCCTCTTGCTCGTCCTCATCCAGTATCGACGCCATCGCTCGGAGAAGGAGGTCCACGTCGACGAGGACGGCTACGAAGTCATAAAGCTCAAGGGTCCTTGGCATGTGGGTACTGCTCGTCCTCCTCTTTTTCCAATTTCAATTTCGTTGTCTTGCATGTATTCGCCATTGTTGCGTCATCACACACTTTTTGGCCTTGGCCGTATCCCTCTACCAGTGCTTATTGTGCCCATGTCCTTCCCCTCCCACCTCGTACTACTATTGCCCACCGTGCCCTAGCGGCCGTGAACGATATCGACCTCCACGCATGGGGTTTGTTGTTGGAAAACTCGTCATTCGCCCTTCGCTTTCCCTTGTTGACGATTTTCTTCACACCATTTTGACAGGTTCACATCCTTGGCGCACTCCCATTGCGCAATCTCTCTCGTCTCTGGGGCTGGCTCAACTCGTTCGAGCTACCGGTCTGGTTCCGACCAATAGGCCTCAAAATGTACGCCTTCATTTTTGGCTGTGACCTCACAGAAATCGAGCCTGCCGACCTCCGCGAGTATCCTTCTCTCGGCGCCTTCTTCTATCGCTCCCTCGCTCCCGGGACACGTCCCATCGCCGATTCCGCTCTCGTTTCCCCGGCAGATGGCACCGTACTGCACTTTGGTGCCGTGCAAGGCGCACGTGTCGAACAGGTCAAAGGACTCACCTACTCTCTTGATGCTCTTCTCGGCGTCGAGCGACCTAAACCTCGGTCGGGGGGGCCAAACGGCACGTCGCCGTCAACAACGGTCCCTTTCCCCGTACGCGAGATGGCAATAGTGGATGACCGCGAGTTTGCGAATGTGAACGGAATAGAGTACAGTCTCTCTCAGCTCATTGGAGGATCCGCGCCCACGACTCCCCACTCCCCCACTTCCGGCGGAGAAGGAGAACCGGCCCCAGAGTTTCCAACCGACCCAGAAGCATACGGACGGCCGTCGCCACCACCGTTGCCGCAGAAGCACGGCGTGCGGATCGATGCATCTGTTGTCGAGTCGGATAGATCGGTTCAGGAGACTGTTGCCGATCACGCATCAGTTGCCAAAGAACTCGGTCCACGCAGTGCACTCGCCGGCAGTGCAGGCCTACCAAGGCGCGGCTCGGTTCGGGTCAAACCGGGGAACGCGCTCTTTTTCACTGTCATTTACCTTGCGCCGGGAGACTACCATCGTTTTCACAGTCCGACTGCCTGGGTCGTCGAGAAGCGACGACATTTCCAAGGTGCGTTACCGCTTATGGCTTGGGGACTTCTTTATTTGGTGGCTTGACAAAAATGGGCAGGCGAACTCTTTTCGGTGTCGCCATGGGTCGCGAAGCGCGTCGAGAATCTATTCGTTCTGAACGAACGTGTCGCGCTGCTCGGCCGATGGAGGCACGGCTTTTTCGGCATGGTTCCCGTTGGCGCCACGAACGTCGGCAGCATCAAAATAAATTTCGATCAGGTGCGACGTTTTTTTTTTCTTTCAACCCATGTCGCCATCTCGCTTACGGACTTGCGAATGAACAGGCACTGCGCACGAACGTCCGCGGGCGTCCGCCGCCACCGGGGACGTATACGGAGGCCGTCTACTCGGCCGCGTCGCCGATTTTGAATGGCCAACCGCTGAGACCAGGGCAAGAGATGGGTGGGTTCTGTCTTGGGAGTACAATAGTACTTGTCTTTGAGGCGCCGCCGACGTTCCAGTTTGGGGTGCACGCGGGCCAGAAAGTGCGCGTGGGGCAGAAGATGGGGGACATACCCAAGGAGAAGGGAGAATGACCGCCTCGCCCTTGAATACACACGAGCCCTTACGAGAATACGACACATTATCTACAGTAGACATATTTTTGTTCTTTTTTTTTACTTTCTTGCGTGCATGTCGTCGCTCGAAAGTAATTCTTTTTTGTTTCTGCTCTCGCCATGTATGATGAAATCTTGTATGCGCTGCGATTCAACTCGTGTTTCCGTTACTCGTGGTGCGCGCGATGAACGCTCCTTCTTCCAAACCAACTCGGCCCAGGTTTGCTGCTCTCTTACTTCCCCCGCTTTCTTTCGCGGAGACATGACTATCGATATCCACGGCGAGAGGGGCGATGGCGAAGACGGTATCCGACAAGATCCGATGCAAGATGGCCATCGCGATGACGAGCAACCACCATATGTCGTCTTTGGCTACGGCTCCCTCATATTCCGCGTACGTTCGTCGCCGAGGATACTGTATAATGTTTTTTTTTCTACGGCTGACGACGAACGATGATCGATGGGTCCTGAACTCGCTTGCTCACTCACACCCGTCTCGACTCCATTCCACGGCGCACGCAGCCTCCGCCCCACGTCATCAAAAAGAGTACGCCACGTTTCCGCGTCTTTTGTTTCTGTGTCTGTCATTTGGGCTCGGGCAGCATGCGCGTGCCAGCACCAGTGACAAGTGATGGGCATATATCACATCGGGCGGCGCCTCCCTTTGGTGTATAATCTTATTCTGACGTCGCTTTCCCTCACCTACCCACCTCTACTCTACTCCCGGTGGGCTCGGCAGGTCCTGGATTCCTCAAAGGCTACGTTCGCCGCTTTGCGCAGAAATCGCACGACCACCGCGGTACGCCCGAAGTATGTGATGCCTTCCTTGGCTTCCCCGCCCCCTTGTGTGCGTGTGTTGACCATCGCGCGTCTACTCCCGTGCGTGCGGTAGAACCCCGGACGAGTGGTGACGCTCGTACATCAGGAGGACTGGGCTGCTTTTTCCGGCGCGGTGAGTCTCAGTTTTCGATTCTCCCCATCTTTTCCAACACCGTGATTGAAAACGTGGGCCCTAACCACCCCGGGTGTATGAAGGATTCGTTCCCGCACGAAGACGTCGTATGGGGTACGTTGTGCGCGCGTGAGCATGAGCGTGCGTTTGTCCTCTGCTGCTGCCCACTGTGGTGCGGCGAAGACTACTACATGTATTCAATGGCATTTGCGCCCGCGCGTTCGAACCTTAAAATTTCAAAGGAAGTTTCGCTGATGAACGAACACGCGGCAGGTCTCGCGTTTACCATCGACCCTGCGCACGCCGCAGAAGTCCGTGCATATCTAGGTACGGCAACCTCTCCCTCCCTGCACCCGTGATCGGGTGCACGACAGCAGCGCTATCATCCGTTTTTCTCACTCCCCCTCGCGCGCGCGTCGTTCCAGATTACCGTGAAAAGGTACAGTAACACCGTGCTACCTGTAGATTTGATAGTCAAACCGTCCCGACACGCGCGACGCGACTCGGTGCATCCGTCATCACACAGGACGGCTATACCCTCGAACGCGTAGACGTCTACGGCCTCGTCGACGGGGCGCACGACGCGGTCGTGATACCCGGCGCAGAATGCTACGTCGGACGGAATGATAACCCCTCGTTCAGTTGCGTGGACTCGTCCTCTACCTCCTGCTAATACTTGTACAGCATCTGACCCCCTTCGGTTTTTTTTTTACCTCACCTTGACACCCAAAAAACAACACACACACAACTCACCCACGCGCCTCTCTTCAATTCAAAAGTTGGCTCGGAGCCGTTCGGAGCGCTCACGGATACCATCTGGCATGCCGTTGGCCCGTCGGGACCAAACAAGGTACGCCCAGGGGACGCGCGAGGCATCTTCCCGTGCACGCACCCGCAAGGGGTGCGTGCCATTTGACGTTACCAGTGACGAGACATTGGCAGGATTATGTGTACAAGCTCGCTGCCTCAGTCCGCGAGCTTGCGTCCGAAGCACACGACTCGCATCTCTTCGCTCTCGAGGTACGTATTCGCACACGCATCGCGCCCAACCTTCGGCACATTCACAAAGCTATTAAGCCTAACTGAGTCATTGATAACAACATACTGAATCATTCTATCCCGTCATTACAGGTACGGCTGCGCGAGTTGGACCGTGCTGCGTCAGGGGATTTCGAGTCTTAGAATGACGTCTCACAACAATTAGAGACCCACGAGAAGAAGAAAACACATTGAAATGGACTGCGACATTCTGAGTCGATATTTATCACGATACGGAATCCGCCTATCGATGGAACAATTGCCAGTTTGCGTCATGAGCGTGGTGACCCGAACCGGATGCCTCCGTAAACTCCTTTCGTGTTGGGGTCGCCCGATTCAGGTGACACGGATAAGAGCCCCAACAGTGGCGAGCGTTCATCAACATTCGGGTTTGCGGGGTCGAATCTACGCTCTCTCTCGACAATCCTATATTGCCGCCACGATTGTCATTACCAACGTAGGAAAAAGGAGAAAAACGCACCCCCGCATCACGGCAGCTGTAGTCATCCGCTTGGCCCGTCGCTTGGACTGATTGTCCTCGTATTGGTCTGTCTCATCGACGATCTCTTCAGAGATGATCTCCTCGATAACGTCTGCAAATGTGCATTCGTCATCAAACAACCCTTTCGATAGTATCCGATTCGCGACATGCCTTCCAGGGTTATGACCCCGATCGCACCCCCAGCCAAACCGGGGGTGTTGCTTACGAGTAAAAGGTGCGCACGGCCGGTCTGGCTGAAATGCGAGTGAGAATCTAGGGTTGTAGGGTTAAGGGAATGTGCGCACAAGTAGTCTAATGCCTGAAAACAGTTGATCGTGGGCCTTGCCTCGGGCAAGATTGAGAGGACGAATTTGGACACAGGCCAGCATTGCGATGGATCGTAAGTGAGCAACTGTCCATTGAATCGTTAACACGGTCTATTAGTAGAATCACGGGACTTAACCCAACCTTCTTCACTAGTAGCAAGCCGGCGAAGGACAACGGATTTCCTGGTTCGTGAACCGGGAAGCGAGAGTACCCACTCAACAGCCTGTTCCTTGGCAATCAGCAAGCTGTTCAAAGTTGAGTTTCACGACCAGGACACACAAGTGCTCGATCTTCTTCGCATCCAAGATAGTGTCGGAGCTGATGGTGACAACATCCTGGAGACGAGTCAACTATCACCGTTATCCGCTGCATAGACGAACGCGGGCCCACCTTCATTGGGGTCATGATAGTTTCAACCTTCTTTGTGTTAAGTTCCAAAACGCCATTCAAAATGCTAATCTCGTCATCGCGTAGTGGTTCTTCGCCCGTGCGATGGAATTGTAAGAAGGACTTGAGCTCAGCCTTTTTGTATGTGTGAACGTCGTTTTTGCCGAGGATGTGGTCGAGGAGCTTAGCTATCGGCCATGCAATCGGCGCTAGAATATGTGATCAATGCCATATGGGGGATGGGGATAGAGGTATCGAAGGGTTTACCAAAAAGGTACATGAGCAGGAGGACACCTGGGGCGCAACGGGCGCCTATTGATAAGCCATATCGTACGCTGGTAGCTTGAGGAATGATTCTATTACGGCTCTCAGCTCTTCCAAATAATGGCCAAGATCAAGAGGATACGCACTCTCTGTTCGTTCGACGTGCGCGCATGGCCGATTTGGTAAGATACATATCAAGGTGATCCGGTGGCAGAAATAGTTCCGTACCCAAAGATAACTATATCGGTTAATGAGGGGCATTGGGCAAAGGAATAGAAGCGTTACCAATCATCGTTGTGGATATAACGATAGCTGCAATTCCTCCGCCGAGCTATGTAGTTCAGGGAAGCATACCAAGGGAATGTGTGCATGGTGCTCACTGCACTATCCAAAAAGATGGGCAAGCTCTCGTTTACAATCTATAACGCACATGAAGTCGAGGTGCATGGTATCACGTTTGTATATACGCACGACGTTTCCAAGAAGTAAGACCTGAAATGCCCGTGGTTGGGGAAAGTGCGCATTGGGAAGCGTTGCGAACACTCACCACAAGCACCCAGTGACGACCCTTGTTGAGTAATTTCAGAACTAGGGCAGGGATCAGAGATTACCCACAACCCGACCGCCCCGAGTTTGATACGCACCTTTTGCCGCATTTTTCCTCTCCGTCTCATCATCAGACGATGTGGAGAGCACACGGAGGTGCAACTCGTCGAGGCCCATAAGTCCTAGGGTTAATCTGACGTCATGCAAGAGATAGCGAGGGGCTGTCAGAGCGCTGTGCCTCCCCGCCGTAGGCACAATGTGGACACACCCAGCAAAAACGCCTCCGGACAGTATCAAGAACGTGCTGATGATTATCTGCCACCAAAACTCAGGGGAACCAAGTTCTTCCCCGGGTGGTGTCCCGTGTGCTGCAGCGCTCCATCGAGGTTGCTGTTCGCGGTGGAGGGAAAAGAGGGCAAGGCGGTCAAGAACGCCATGGGAGTCAAAGGCCAAGAGCGATGAATTGTAAATTGCGGCCGATGGCTGCCCGAATTCGAGGAACGACGGACAACGACGCGTTAAAGAAGGCGTCATCACGTGGATCGTTACATACAACTGTCCGCGCTCCATCCATTCTTTGCCCTTGAAAATTGATGCGGAGGCTCATATTCAACCGGATAATGGCAACGACGATACCGAAAATCAGATCCGGATCGCCTCCACAAGCGCCTCTTTTACCATTGGATAAACGGCCGCGCTTGGCATCTCCAAGACCCTCTGGGCAGGCGGGGAAAAAATTGACCGCCCCCAAACGGAGCAAGAAGAGGAAGCATGCTCCGCCCGAGCTTGGCTCCTCAGAGGATGTCGTCTCCCGCGAGGTGGTAGAGCTGTTGGGAAAAGAACTTGTGGCGCAGGCGGAGGCCGACGGGGTGGAGCGGGAGTCGCCTTTTGGCTTTCGGGAGGAGGTTGAGCTCACGGTGTCGAGCATCTCACCTAGCGGTATGTCCTTCTTAAGGGCTGTGCAGACCCGTGCTACCAGTCTCGTGCACATCTGTCCCATCTTTCCCCGCATATATGGCCGTTAAGAGGCCTTTACTTGAACAGGCGAAGGACTTGCCCTTGTTCCGTCGTCAACGCGTCCATGGGTCGTCGTCGTTCCGTTCGTCTTACCCGGAGAGGTCGTTCGCGCCCGCGTGTACAGGCATGCAAGAATGCACTCCTTCGCAGACCTCATAAGTATCGAGGTTCCGAACTCGGAACTGCGCGACATGAATCGCGTGCAGTGCAAATACTTTGGGACCTGCGCCGGATGTCAGTACCAGGTGCAGCTCCTACTAACAAGCATGTGCATCGTATTTACCGACCAAACATAGATGTTGTCGTACGAGGCACAACTCGATCTCAAGCGCAACGTGGTCGTGAAGGCTTATCGGAACTACTCGAGTTCGTCTCGTCCCACTTTCGTCCCCTCCCACGAATTATGACATGGTCAGATCTCCCGGAGTCATCGATGCCCGCCATCCAACCGACGATCCCTTCCCCTCTTCAGTACGGCTATCGCACCAAACTTACCCCACATTTTGAACCCCCACCAAAGAAATTGCAAAAGGAAGGACCACCCCCTGGTGAGGAGGAAAAGCCATCTTGGTTGAAGATTGGTTTCAACCAAATCGGCAAGCGCACTGTGATGGATATAGAGGTATCGATACTGGTGCTACAAGTGTAGCCTCAATCTCAGAAGACCGTGATTTCCAGGAATGCCCCATCGCCACTCCTGTTCTGAATAGAGCTTACGGACCTATGCGCGATGACATCGCAAAGTAAGTGTGTCCAATATTGACGCCACGCTTTTGCCTGAGTTCGGAACGCAAAGGAAAATATACACCTACAAGAAAGGCGTGTCCCTCTTACTCCGCGACTCCCTCGAGATCCCAGGGGGCAACTCCCCTACTGCGACTACGGAGCTTGCTGCCAAAGATCATCATGTCTGCATCACGGACCACAAGGCGACCGTCCGCGAACGTGTCGGGGACTTACTTTTCGACTACCAAGCTGGTTCCTTCTTCCAGAATAACAACTCTGTCCTCGTCCCTCTTACCTCATATGTCCGCGACGCCATCTTCCCGTCCACGTCCACATCCGCGTCGGGCCCTCCGCCCCCGACCCACCTCGTGGACGCGTACTGCGGCGCAGGCCTCTTCGCGCTCACCCTCGCCCCACACTTCACAAAAGTTGCCGGCATCGAACTCTCCGCGGACTCGATACGCTTCGCGACGCACAACGCAGCACTCAACGGCCTCGCGGACAAAGCCTCATTCCGCGCGGGCGACGCGGCGCAGATCTTTGGCGCCGTCGGCGACTTTCCTCCCGCGCGCACGGCGCTCGTTGTCGATCCGCCGCGCAAGGGGTGCGACGAGGCATTCGTGCGACAGCTCCTCGCCTTTCGCGCGCAGACGGTCGTGTACGTGAGCTGTAACGTGCACACGCAGGCTAGGGACGTCGGACAGATCGTCTCTTGGTCTGCTGACGAGGTGGCAGAGGGGAAGGGCGAGGGAAAGTACGTGCTGGAAAGTTTGAGAGGCTTTGATTTGTTTCCGCAAACAGCACACGTAGAGTCCGTCGCTGTCCTGAGGCTCGCACTATAGGTGCTTTTAGGTGCTTTAGACACGACATAGTATTTGTTCCGTTTACCGTCCCGCTGCAAATCATATTAACTTACTGAAGTAGAGCAGTTGATCGGATATGGTGTAACGGCTAACATTACCGCCTCTCAAGGATACGGCCTGGACGCGGTAGCTCGGGGTTCGATTCCCCGTATCCGAAGTATTTTTTCCCCACCATGTGTCCCTCTGACATCCATAAACATCAAACGTCAGGCGTGTCAGGGTTGTGACTTTGTGATTCACGGGCTGCATAAAACATTAATCAACTATTTAAAACCAACAAATTTTCAGAGATGATTATTGTAATAGTGAATTTCCATAGTTTTCAAATTTCAAGATATGGACTTGGGTGTGGAGGAGGCACAGAATTGTCAACCTCATTTCTTTGCACGGCAGGCATGACGGCAGGGTTTGATGTGTAGCATATCTTATAAGAGATCATTTCATCAGGGGAACTCGTCTCGCACATAAATATTTCCATGCCACGGCACTCTCTCATGGAGAGATTGTCTATAGTTGTCTATGCATGTGCCCCTCGTGACCTCGTCGGCGTTTTCCTTGCAGTGTCAATGTGCCAACACTACCCAACTCACCGGCGCCAGCTAACTTATGCCCGAACAACGTCTTGGCTATTGTTGGCAACCTTCACCTGCCCCTTCGTTAACGTCTCCCCCCACCCCTCCCACCTTCTCCCCTTTCGTCCGGTTATCTTTCCCGTACCTTTCAATCGCCGCCTTCTATCGGGCTCAGGCTCAGTAGGCAACATGTAGTTCACGCACGCGAAACCATATCCCCTCCTATCACCTCGAGGTATTCATAATGCCGACAGTTGCACCTATCACTGCCTCGTGCGTCCCACGCCGTACTCGCCGTCTTTCACACGTGTCATGGACTTTCTGCACCCATTTTTGCGAAACGCCCTCTCCGTCCGCTCTGCGTTCAGTTGCTGTTGAATTTCCTCGTGTCTACCATAGGCGCTCCATGACTGCTGAACTTGTCTTTACCTTCCCTTTTGCCTACGCCGCGATGGCTGACGTTTCAAGTAGTCTTCGAGGGAGGGACGTCAAGCGTTCATTTCCATGCAACAATCGGTGAGTGGTAGTCCCAAGATTGCTGCATCCACGTGTTTGTCGCCACTGGGGCGGTGTCAACAACATACATTTTTAGACATGAGGAAACTGAAATTTGACATGTGTGTTGCATCCACGTGTTATAAGAGGGTGTATATCGTCGTTACCTATAAATAGTGGTCCCTGTGCTGGAAGCCTCTACCGCCTCACCTCTGACGAATATTCAGCGCGATATTCAGCGCTCAGCAATGGGCTCTTACTCGTAAGTTGAGGGAACTGCTGCACTTTTGCTGAATACTCAATGTCTCACATAGCCACTGGCATGCTCGAAAGCGCGTCCGTCATCAAGTCTCTGCAATGACCTCCAGCGTATCCCCATCATTACTTCCCAACATCCCTGGGCTATCGATTCTGCAACTGTTAATTCGAGACCATTCCGTATATCGCCCGGGAGAGACTGGTGATTGGGGTCGACGACGTCGTATGTTTTTGCGTGGCAATCTGTGAGAACTGCTGACTAACCGTGTGCAGGGCAAGTGACGATCGACACACTCCCCGACGATGTCCTCCTAGAAATATTTGATGTCTATGCGGATAAGAACTCTCGTGGATGGCCTAAACTGCTGCACGTTTGCCGACGGTGGCGAAGCGTTGTGTTAGCATCAACGCGTCGCCTGAATCTGCAACTTCGGTGCACATACAAGACACCTGCAAGGAAGATGCTGGACATCTGGCCAGCGTTGCCCATCGTCATAAAGGACAGTACTACGCGAGCGAAGGGTGCCGATAACATCGTTGCCGCACTCGGGCATCCCGATCGTGTCCGTCGCATCGAACTCGAGATCCCAGAATCTGATTTGTACCGATTCGCCGCGGAAATGAGGGATCCATTCCCGGAACTAACATTTCTCTACTTGGGCACGATCAAAAAAGAGACGGTGTTTGTCCTTCCCGATTCGTTCTTGGGCGGATCTGCCCCACGTCTACGAGTGCTTCGGCTTTATGGCATCCCATTTCCGGCAGTACCAAAACTACTTTCGTCTGCCAGTGGCCTTGTCGACCTTCACCTTTTGGGCATTCCCCATTCTGGGTACGTTTCACCGGAGGCAATGGTCACTTGTCTGTCCGCATTGACAAGGCTCGAATGGCTTCACATTCAATTCCGGTCCCCTCGATCTCGCCCGGATCAGCCCAGTCCACCTCGGTCGATCCGCACTGTTCTCCCTTCTCTCACCTCTTTTCTGTTCCGAGGTGTCAGCGAGTACTTGGAGGACCTCACTTCCCGCATCGATGCCCCACTACTCAGTGACCTCAATATAACATTCTTCAATCAACTCATATTCAATACTCCACGGCTCTGCTCGTTCATCAGTGATGCAGAGAAGCTCAGGTCACGAAGTCAAGCGCATATGACATTTGATAGTGACTCTGTTGAACTTTCCCTCACGACAGCTGGTCGCCCAAAAGGGCTCAAGTTGGGAATCCGATGCGAGGGATCAGATTGGCAGCTTTCTGCTCTGACGCAGTTCTGTGATTTGCCCTCCCTTTCCCACTTCAATTTGGAACGCCTCCAAATTCGCCACAGTCTGCATACACGACTACACTGGCAAGATGTGGAGAACACACAATGGCTGGAACTTCTACATCCATTTACCGCCGTGAAATGTTTATCCATATCCAGGGAATTTACACCACGTGTCGTCCCTGCCTTGCTAGAGCTCTCTCGGGAAAGCATAATGGACGTGTTACCCGCACTACAAAGTATTTTCTTATCGGAGTCCTCGTTATCGGAACCTGTCAAGAAGGCCCTTGCGCAGTTTCTCACTGCGCGGCAGCTCTCCGGTCACCCTGTGGCTGTGAATCCGTCCGCAGGGACAGGAATAAATGTGCAGAAGATGAATCATCGTTGACTGCTTTTCTCCTTCTAACATTGATGTCATCTACGTCCCTGGCGTTATCTTATACTCGTTCGACACCGTAGCAGACAGGTACAGTACTTTTCTTTTACGATATATTTTGACTTGGTATGAACTGTGGTACTCAATTTATGGATACGACGATTTTTGGTGTCGAGATTGGGCAAAGCACTTCAGCGTTGACAGGATACGACAAGGCTGCATTCTAGCTCATGTTCAGGTCAGTGCGCCATGGGGGTCTACGTCTAACGTTTGATGTGGCGAACCTCAGTCGGTGGACCCTGCGCCCAACTGCTGCTTGGGAATTGTAGGGCGTCTCGCTTCTCCTCTTGCTCGCTCCGCTTCTCTTCCTTCCCTCTCTTCTCTCTTCTCCTCTCCTTTCCTCTCTTCTCGCTCCTCTTCTTTCCTCTCTTCTCACTCCTCTTCTTCCTCCTCTCCTCTTTTCCTCTTCCTCTCCTTCCCTCTTCCTCTCCTCTCCTCTCTCGAACTCACCTGCGCGTGCTCACGTGCTTCAGTTGTCATAACGTCGGCACCGGCAATGACGTTCGAACCCGCTGGAATCGAACTACTCCGTTCAAGTCTAAGCAACGGCAACGATGGCCGGTCCTTGGGTACATATGCGCACAGGTTGTCCGCGATTGGCCTCAGCGTCGCAATTGTCGGACGCTCGCCTTCTGTCCTGCCACTGCCAAGCAGGTACTGAAGAACTCGCCCGCAGGCCCATCGGTCGGCTCTGATCGGACTGTGCCTTAGCTTTTTCTCGACCTCGGGCGCCATCCAATGCTTCGTCCCGCATGAATTATCGACCTCCTGGTTCTCGTCCTTTACTTGCATCGCGACATCGAAATCGATGATTTTCAAGCAAAACTCCCTGTCGACGACCAGGTTGTCGGGCTTGATGTCCCTGTGAGCGATGTTGCACTGGTGAAGATACGCGACGCCTTGAATGAGGCCCAAGCAGACTTCAACAACCTCGCTTTCACACGCCTGAGACAGCTTAACATCTTGTAGGGGGATCATTTTTGGTAAAATGGCGAACCCTTCGAAAGAGTCCTCCAATTTGATGATATGTTTATGTTTCATGGCTTTGAGGATCTTAAGTTCGGCCGATTCCTCCCGAATTATCTTCGCGATGAGTTCCCTGTCCGGATCCTTGCGTCGATACACGGTGAGGATATTATCCGGCTTCTAGTGTCGAGCGTCAGCATAGCGAAGAGCGGGTAGGAAAGGGTTGACCCGGACCTTGGAAATCGATTCCCATTCAATACCTTTGTCATCTACAATGACATCCGATATGACCTCATAACTGTGTTCCCTGAGCCGTGCGCAGTCACCTCCGCCCCCTCCGCCCGTACTGTCGCCACTTTCATTTGTGCTAGCACGCCTCGTATTGGTTTTGGTGTTCAACGACTCCAATCTGCGCGCGTTGACCTTGTCATTAAGCTGGTTAATTGCGAGAGCCGTCTCGCTTTCTTGGTCGGCATGCGGGTAAATCAGGTTGTACAAAAGGCGTGCAAACTCGACGCGACCATCCGGGGTATCCAACGAAAGAAGCTTCACGTGGTAATAAACCTACGCCGATTCAGCCTGCGAGCTTGTTTGTTATAAAGCACAACCTACTCGTTGGGTCTTCTCTAGCTGAAATAGGGTATATCGAGCTACGCGGCCATCGTCCCAAACAAAGATAGCACAGAGGACGAAATTCTTCTTTTGAAATGCCCCCACAAAGTTGTTAGCGAAACGAACGATATAGGCCCCCGTGATAAGCATCCGGCAAAGATCCGGAGGATTTGAATTAAGTGATGTGGAGTTAACCTCCACAAGCAGTCGGGGAAGGGTGGCATGTGAGACGAGAAAATCACTACGAGGCGTGTACTGGCGGAGTCGTTCCTTTTGTTGAGGATTATTACCCAATCGATGATCTTCACGTTTCACGACAACTTTGAGGGGCCAAGGGCTGTTTCTGCAGAGACCAGGTTGAATCGCAATCAAAAGTGGTAGACAAGTGATTACTTACAGCTGAGCGCTGACCATTCCGCTCGTATGGGAGGGTCGAAGACGATCGACCGGCAGTTCGAAGAACATCGTGTTCATCAGCTGTTCTTTTAATACGTCTACCTTTCGGCCCCCTTGCCAGCATTTTTCCCATTCCCAAACCGTGAGGAATAAGGTATGCGCCGCCTCCAGTAGCTCGGCACGGCGCGTAGTCATCCCGTCCGCGATCGAGTCCCCGATGAGCTCGAAATATGGTCGCAATGGAGCACTTATTGGAGATTCCAACCACGTCTACACTGGAACATCAAAATCGAGGTGGAGACGGGCAAGTCAATGAAACAGCGCACGGAATCGAGATTTGGCTTCTTCTAAGATTCGCTCAAAATCGTAACAAAATCTGGCAGCGACATTCCGTATTGTTGTTGGGGAATAGTCATGTATATCGTTGGCCGCGATATCCTCTTCGCAGAACTTTCCCCAATCCCTCGCGTTGACGAAAATTTCTTCGTACTTTTCCAACTCGTCCTCGGGCTCCGAGGAACGGCTTGCATCGGACCTTCAAGTTCGTCAGATATCCAGAGCTAGGGGTAAAGGGACGTATGAAGCACTCACAGGTATCACAGGTATCCGAATTAGGAAGTTGAATAATGACGCTAAGAGAATCTCCATCTTGATTTCCAAAATAATGCCCAACTTTTTTTATGGGATTCAACTCTTCAGCAAATTGCGAAAAATTCCCGAGATTGCTGATGCGTCGGGCAAGATCGTTATTGTATGGCTCCCCGTTGTCTGGATCTTCGAGAGGGATGGTCTCTTTGGGCTAAAGGGTGTCACTCGGAATTTCGGAACTAATCACGAGAAGTAACGCACCTTCCAGAGAACGAGGTCCTTAGGCTCACATCAGAAGCACCTGTGTTGATTTTGTATAATAACTTTTGCAAGTCATCGATGTCTTCGGATTGGGAAATGGAAGCTTTGAAAGGTCGCTTGTCGCCTTCAACAATGCACCAAAGTTTCTTATCAGACATTGTTAGGGACTGTTCGTGTGTGTGTTGTTGTGTTGGGGCGCAGCACAGAAGGCTCGTGAGAACACACCTCTCTTCAACGTTCGTTTCGTTCAACCTCCGCTCCGCAACCTCCACTCCGATGATCGATGATGCACGTGCGTGGGTTTCATGGTCGGCGCCCACAGTCGTTAGTGGCAAGTGGACGATGATGGGGGAGATGTGTGCTCACCTGAGTCTACGTGCGCGTGCATATATAAGTGAATATATAAGTGAATCTCCTCAGGTAAATGACTGGAATGTCGGATTAGTTTAGGTAACAACTAGTGTACAGGCATCGCATCGAGCGCCGTTCGGGCTTGGCGCTTGGCACCAAACTCAAGGGCAGCAAATACGACAGCTACAGGCGGCGCACCCGCTCCTCGCGGACATGTACCCTGACGGCGTGCAGGCTGCGATACACGAGTACGAGCACCAGTGCGATGAGTCTCGCAACTCCCCGCACGGAACGGTTTGGTAGAAGGGTAAGTGGGATCCATATTCCGCAGTCGCTGGTGCGTGCTTCCCTATTATCTGTTCTCGCCTGCCCCAAGTTGACAGGACAACGAACAATCAGCGATCCGGCGACTTTGTTATTGCGCGCCCGTCGCGTCGCCGCGCTTAACATGCAACACTTTGTTTATTGTCCCTCTGACGTCGCGTGGGACGCCATCACCTCGCATCTTCTTTCATACTCTGTCACCCAGCAGCGCCGCAACCATGGGAGGTCAACCCGGTCAACGGCGGGTCGACGAGTACGATGAGTGCTCACTAGCTCACTGACCTATTCCAATCAACTTGCCACCTGTCACTCGCCCACCATTTTGGCATACTAAGTTCCGATACCTTTGTAGGATATTGTGACCCCAGTATAGACCATACGCAATACCGCAGGGGGGTTGTCTTGACAATGACATGAATACGATGCATCATGAGGGCAAAGGAAGGAAACTGGATCGGGCGCGGAGTACTTCAGTATCTGCCATGTGACCAGGTTGTTGACCGGTTGACCAGCCAATGCATCGTGCCTCACCTGCATATGTGAGATCGCGATCCCGTGTCTGGCCTCCCTGCCACTAGTACTTCCCTGGAGCACTGGCGATGCATTATTGTTCAACTAGTGTGAAGCAAAGATGCTAACTTAGTGTGCAGAGAAGGTCCCTAGATATATATGGCATGGATTATGACAAAAGGTACGCTTTGGGCTCAAAATCGACCCCAAAAAGAGTGGTTTACTTTTGGACCCGAACCAACTAACCCCCTATCCGGGATTCTGATCCCTTTGCTCTTGACCTCCTGCACCTCCGATTCTGATCGGTGGCCCATCTCACGAACCGGTGATCGGAGGACATTCCTTACATCTCAGGGAGATGCCTGGCAATTGGGGCCGACGTACGTCTTTTGTGCAGTGTGCAGATGTGCAGATATCCGGAACGGCTGACCAATGGAGTAGTGGCAATCAACATACTCCCCGACGAGGTCCTCCTTGAAATATTCGAAATCTACATAGGCTATGACAACATATATCGATGGCATACACTGGTGCACGTTTGCAGACGATGGCGAAGTGTTGTGTTTGCATCAACACATCGCCTGAATCTGCAACTTTGGTGCACATACATGACCCCTGTGAGGAAGACCCTGGATGTCTGGCCAGCCTTGCCCATCATCGTAGAGGACTATGGTACCCAGCTTTCAGCGAAGGGTGCAAGTAACATCATTGCTGCATTTGAGCATCGCAATCGTATCTGTCGTATCCACCTCACCAGCATCCCACTTTCCGTTTTGAAACAGCTTTCCGCAGCAATGAAGGATCCATTTCCAGCACTGAGACATCTCTGGTTAGGTGCAGATTCCGAAACGGTGCCGGTCCTTCCCGATTCGTTCTTGGGCGGATCTGCCCCACGCCTCGAATCACTTTGGTTGTTGGGCGTCCCATTTCCAGCAATACCAAAACTACTTTTGTCCGCCAGTGGCCTTGGCGAACTTTTCCTTTTGGATATTCCCCATTCTGGGTACATTTCACCCGAGGCGATGATCACTTGTCTGTCCGCACTGACCAGGCTCGAAACTCTTTACATTGGCTTCCTATCCCCTCGATCTCGCCCGGATCAACCAAGTCCACCTCGGTCGGCCCACACCATTCTCCCTGCTCTAAATTCCTTTGACTTCAGAGGTGTCAGCGAGTACTTGGAGGACCTCATTTCCCACATTGATGCCCCGCTACTCAGTGAATTTGATATCAATTTCTTCAATCAATCCATATTCAATACTCCACGGCTGTGCTCGTTCATCAGTCATGCAGAGAAGCTCAGGTCACCAAGTCGGGCGTGTATAGCATTTAAGGGTGGATTTGTTAAAATTTCCCTCGCGGAGGCTGAGTGCTCATGGCTCGCCTTGAGGATCCTATGCCAGGCATCAGATCAGCAGCTTCCTTCTCTGACGCAGGTCTGTAACTCGCCCTTCCTTTCCCTCTTCAATTTGGAACATCTTGAGATTGGCGAGTGCTGGTTTATACAACCTCAATGGCAAGCGAATGTGGAGAACACCCAATGGCTGGCGCTTCTACGCCGATTTACCACGGTGAAAAGTCTATCCCTATCCGAGGAAGTTACACCATATCTCGTGCCCGCGTTGCAAGATCTCTCTGGGGAAAGAATAATAATCGACGTGTTACCCGCGCTACAAAGTATTTTCTTACCGGAGTCCTTACTATCGGGACCTGTCAAGGAAGCCCTTACGCAGTTTCTCACTGTACGTCGGCTCTCCGGTCACCCTGTGGCCGTCAATCCGCCGGGACAAGAGTAAAATGTGCGGATGATGAATCATTGTTGGTGAGTGCTCTCTGCTTTTCCTCCTGCTAACATTGATGCCCTCTCCGTCCCTTACCTATCGTTCACTTTTATTCGTTCGACACCGTAGCAGAAAGGGTACAGAACTTTTTTTACCATGTATTTTGACCCTGTTATGAACTGCGGCACTCAATTTTATGGAACTCGACGATTTTTGGGTGTCAGGTATTGCATTGACCGGATAAGACTGAGACTTGCATTCTCCCTCATCCTCAGGTGAGTGTGCCATGGGAGTTTGACGTTCGATGTGGCGAACCTCGCTGGGCCTTGCGACCGGCTGCCACTTGGGAATTTTAGGGCATCACTCTGCAGATCGACACTCGTCATCCGACTCGATAACAGTTTGGAAATAAAGCTACTCCTGGAACCTTGCAAACGTAGCTGTGACGCCTCTTCTATCCACTTCCAGCAACAGCACAGTGCTCATACCCCAAATCCTTACCACGCTCTTTCTCCAATTATGTTATCCCAACCGAAAATCTGGCCAAGGGAGAGCGTGGCTCATGTCGGCTTCTGCACGACTCAGGACTGACGCATGGACATACCTAGAGATCAGTAAGATCACCCACACAAAGGTCAAGGAGGCAAATTGCGC